>WNYC01000081.1:0-142477 GCA_021396375.1 Sporothrix mexicana | reverse complement strand
ATAAAAGAAAATATTATTTATATAAGTATTAAAAGCTATATTTATTTTTCTTATTTTTATATAATTTTTATTTAACTTTAAAAAATATTTTTTAAATAAATACTTATATAATACTTATATATATCATTATAATCCTTATAAATCTCTCTTTACAATAGCTTTATTTATATAATTTTATATTTTATTATCATTAAGATATTAATGAAAACGTCTGGTAGATTTTTTGGGGTATATGAGTTTTTTGGTCGATTAGCGTTTTGTTTGCAGTGCCACTGTAGTAACGAGTGACAAAAAAATCAACCATAAGCTCAAAAAAAAGCCGAAAGTGAAAGTGAATGTATTCGCCGCTTAAGTTATCTAAATATTTGTGAAGCAAAGAGTATTTTTTACCCCACATAAGCGTTGGCATGATCTATGAACGGTTTATTTAAAGCCAACGTCAAAATATCCTAAGGATAAGTAGTTCGGCGACGACGTGTTCACATCAACCCGTGACACAAACCTAGTCTGATATTGTAGTTAATTTCGGTGGCTATATTATCTTCATTATAGCTACGCAAACATAGTAAACATACAGCACCTTAGTAAATGGCTTATCGTGAGCCACTGCTGTCAAAATATGCATTTGCTCTCTTTCTCCCCTTGTCCTTCATTTCACTTAACCCAGGTTGGGGCGAAGTTGATGCTAATACTTCAAACATCTACTCCGTATGGCACTGGTGAGGTGCGGGGAATAATTGCAAGACTAGCAAAATAATGCGGATGGCATTCTATCATATCTAGATGTTATTGCCATACCTATTGCTCGCAGAAACACAAATTTTACAAAATAGAACACTCATTTGTATCAAATTTGTTGTACAACGATGATGAAACAAGAGGCAGCCTGCTACACAAAATGATGCTAGCAAACACAAGTCCAACTCTTGATTGCCCAAGATGTCAACTTATCTTGATATCCATTCGTTTGTAACCAATTGTCCAGGTGTTACGGAGTATAAAGAACTACCTTTGAATATGCAGAGTAAACATGTCGTCATTCACTGCCTCAAAGTGACAAATCAATTGCCTTCAAGGCAGTTTTGGAGGCAACATACACTATCCCATTAATTACGCCCAGTTAACACCCACTAAAATCACGTACAGCGCACCACGGGCCAACCGGACCGCCGTCACAGGGCAACGGACTGCGGTGGACATCACTAGACCACACAGAAGACCCCAAAAGGTGCTTGGCCGTGGCTGAGCAGCATCCAACGGCGATTTTCGTTTTGCTTGGCGACACTTTGCCCAAAATGGACTTTTTGATATTTAAATTATTACACACGTTGTCGGACAGGCAATCGCCAATTGGCAATTGAGTGGAATCCAATCGTCACGCCTCAATCTCAATTCTGACACTGCTTCCTTTTATGTACCGCCACGCCACCAGTCGCTCTTGCCGTCTTCAATCCCAATACGAAAGAGGACTTCGACCCCAAACGCACCTTCCTCGGGCGTAAACTATCGAAACAAAACATTGTACAAAACAAACCAGCCCGCCCAACCAAGCTTCTTCCCCCTTTCCTCACTCTTCGTTCTTCATCGTCACTTTTATCGTCGTCATCACTATTCATCAAACAGCATCAACTCAGTCCATCTTTATCATCACACACGACACACAATGTGCTTCGGTTCAAAAGACATCGCGGAGGATGCGCCAGCTCGCCCAGTGCAGCTCCAGCAGTCCAATTCTGCAGACAACAAGAAGGTGGCTTATCAGCCGCCCGCTCGCCGGAGTAACGAATATGCATCGCCCGCCGGTCCTCCTCCGGGCCGGCAACAGAATCAGCAGAACCAGAACAACGACTACGCTCCCCCGGCAGGTCCGCCGCCGGGTCGTCAGCAGAGCAACGACTATGAAGCTCCAGCGGGTCCTCCTCCTGGACGGCAAACCGAATATGAGGCTCCCTCAGGACCTCCCCCTGGATGTCAAAGCGAATGTGAGGCTCCTTCAGGACCTCCTCCTGGCCGTGCTGCTCCCGACGACTTTGCTCCGCCTCCCGGCCCGCCGCCTGGCCAGGCATCTCGGTCGACGGATGGCCCGTCTGACGATTTCGCGCCTCCTGCTGGCCCTCCTCCATCGTATGGCGGTGGGTACAACAGCAGCGGTGCCAATGATTATGCACCGCCCCCTGGCCCGCCTCCCAAGCTGCATGACTGGGAGGCTGCCGTGCCGGACAACTCGCTGCTGCCACCCCCGCCCCGAATTTTTGAGGGCTGGGACCAGTCGCCCGTCAACAATGCCACGGAAGACGAGGCTAAGGCAGGTACTACATGGTGCGACAACAACCCCCTCGACCCGGCGGAATACAACGTTCTAGCCAATGATGATACTCGCAATGCTATCAACAACTACAGATTCAACCTGCATAAACCTACCGGCTACCGCGGCAGCTTGGAGAGACAAGAAGACGGCTCCTGGAAGGGCAGCACCGACCGCAAGAGCCCGGACACGTGTCTGATCAGCTTCCCGCCCGTCTACGCCGCCAAACTGCACCAGCCCCGTGTGCCTGGCGGAAGGACGACAGTCTACTACGAGGTCCACATTGCTCGCAACAACCGCGACGAAGTCAGCCTCGCCATGGGCTTTGCCGCCATACCCTACCCGCTTTTCCGTCTACCGGGATGGCACCGTGGCAGTCTGGCCGTGCACGGCGACGACGGCCACCGCTACGTCAACGACCTCTGGGGCGGCAAGGAACTGATTGACGGAAACTACCGCCTCAAGCCGGGCGGCAAGTACGGCATTGGCATGGTGTTTACCCGCAAAGACGGCGCTCCCGCTTACGAGGGCGCAGCCGCCAAGGACCAGTTCGATGTCGAGGTGTTCTTCACGGACAACGGCCGCAAGGTGGCCAGCTGGGACCTGCACGAGGAGACGGACGCCGAGCAGGATCTGCCCGTTACTGGATTGGAGGGCGACTACGATCTGAGCGCAGCCATTGGCACGTTCGAAGCGGTCAAGTTCGAGATCATCTTTGACAAGAAGCGCCATGCATACAAATTAATAGAATGAAGGCAGCATGCAGCTGGCCGTGGTCGTGTCCGTTGTTGTTTAAGAGGGGTATCCTTTTGTTTATTTTTGTTTTGCGGTTCGTTTTACCTTTATCGTCTACTTTCAGTATCGCTTTTTATATTGTACAAAATACCCGCTTATGCCCATGCTCATGCTCATGCTCAACTCTTTCTCATGCTCCCTACTGTTCGTAAATCTTTTTACAACCATAAATGACCTTGTCCATAAATCACCAAACACCCTATGCGTGCTGCACAACATCGTCACAGCGTCCACACAGATGGTCCGCTTCATGTGCAAGATACCGCCAGCATCGTGGGCACTTGTCCATTTTCGGCGGCAGAACCACAGCCGTTGCCTGTCCGCCCTGGACGTCAAACTGTGCCGTATATTTCCATTCCGGCGATGCTTCTTCCGCAGTCGCCGGCTCGCCGTCTCCAACCACAGAAACTGACGAGACAACAAACATGCTGTCTAGCTCGTCAGCGTGCTCTTGCAGAATCGCGAGTGCCGGGCTCTCCTTCGGTACGCGTAAAACTACAGAGCTTTGCAGCGCCGAGCCGACCACCTTGTCCGTCCGAGCATTCTCGAGAGCCGCCTTTACGGCTGCATGAGCAGAGAAGATGATGGGGATGGCTTCCCGAAGACGAGCCGTGTCGCTCGGCAGACGGTCTACGGGGAACAGAGGGTCATTGTACAGCTGGCGCAGCGGGTGTTCCGTAGACGTCTTCAGCCATTCGGGCGCATGGTCCCAGGCCTCCTCCACAAGAGTTGGCACCACCGGCGCCAGCATCCGCGTCAGGCCCAAAAAGAGAGGCTCCAGCACACCGCCGCCGTCGCCGCAGTACAGCCGGTCCTTGGCCGCCTCCAGATAGAACGCCGACAGGTCGCTGGCCAGCCACAGGTTGAGTGTCGACAGGCCGCGGTGGAAATCCAGCCGGTCGTACGCCGCGGCGACCTCCTTCATGGTGTCCTGCAGCTGCACAAGCGCAATGTGGTCGGCCGTCGACAGCGGGCTCGTGCGGGCCGACGCATGCATCGACCCCAGCAGCATCTTGAGCGTCACGCGGTACTTGACCAGGGCCGTGTGCGTCGCCTGCAGCACCGTGTCGCTGATGACGATGTCGCCCGTGTAGTCGCTGCCAGCAACCCACAGCCGTAGAGCGTCGGGGCCGAGGGCGTCGTACTTGACCACTGGGGGTGCGTTCGGATGCGTCTTAGTATCCGTCTTCTCCTCCGCTTTGGCCTTGCCTCTGTTCTTCTGTTTCTTCTCCTTGATCGGCGGCAGCAGAGTGCCCTCCATAACCTCGGCGCCCGTCACAATGTTGCCCAGCGACTTGGACATCTTCTTGCCCTTACCGTCCAGAAGGAAGCCGTGTGTGACGAGCGTCTTGAATGGCGACAGCGTCTCAGTCTCCGCGGACGAGCCGCCGGTCTTACTCAAAGCCGCCACTCTTGTCAACAGACTCGACTGGAACCAGCCACGGTGCTGGTCTGAACCCTCCAAGTAGATGTCTGCCTGAGAGCCCTTGGCGCTCTGGGTCCAACTGCTGCCGCTGTCAAACCAAACATCCATCGTATCCGTACCGCGTCTGTACACAACACCCGGGTTGGCCTGCCGCAGCGATTCGGGAATCCAGGCGGCCTCGTCGGCCGCATCAGACCACCAAGCATCCGTTCCGCGCTCCTGGACTACTGACAGAATGTGCTTCACTGTCTCTTCGGTCAGGACGACACTGCCGTCGTCACCGTAAAGAGCGGGGATCGGCACGCCCCACGCCCGCTGCCGCGAAATACACCACTCGCTGCGGCCCTTGACAAAACTCTCGAGGCGGCTGCGGCCCGACTCAGGCACAAACTGCACATTCTTCAGACTCGCCACGGCCGGCTCCTTGATCACGTCCACATCGGCAAACCACTGCGCCGTCGCCCGGATAATAATGGGCTTCTTGGTCCGCCAGTCATACGGGTACTTGTGCCGGATCTTGTGCAAAAGAAGAACACGGTCGCCCAAGATCTCGACAACGGCCTTGCCGCCTTCGCTCTGGACTGACAAGCCCTCGAGTCGAGAGGGGTCGTCGGGGTACGCCTCGGCTGTGAACCGACCCTCGGCGTCGACAGGCGCCGGAACCGGCAGACCCAGGCCCATGCACACAATGTAGTCGTCAAAACCGTGGCCAGGGGCAATGTGCACAAGACCCGAGCCCGAGCCGGCCGTGACGAAGTCGGCATGGATGATGGGCTGCGGCTTGGCCGTCGTGCCGCGAAGCGGGTTGGTATACTGCAGTTGGGTCAGGTCGGCGCCGCGGATCGACCGGGTAATGACGGTCGGTTGAGCGGTTCCTTTAGGGAAACAGGCGGCAAGAACGGCGTCCAGACACGACTCGGCCACCAGAATGTTTTCGCCCTCGAGTTCGAGGAGGACATACTCGAAATCGCGGTGGACAGCAATCGCCTCGTTGGCGGGGAGCGTCCAGGGCGTGGTGGTCCAAATCACAGCCGAAAGGGGCTTGCTTCCATCGTGGCCGGGGACAGTGGCCCCCGACAGAATGGGAAACTTGACGTAGGCGGCCCACGACACGTGCTGGTCGTTGTACTCGAGCTCGGCCTCGGCCAGCGCCGTGTGCGACGAGGGCGACCAGTACACCGGCTTGTACTTGCGGTAGATCAGGCCTTTGTGCACGAGCTCTTGGAAGAGTTTGAGCTGCCGGATTTCGTACTCGGGGTCCATTGTCGTCCACCGGTTGTCCCAGTCGGCCATGACGCCAAAGCTGCGGAACTCGTGCATCTGGTCGAGGATTGTGCGGGAGGCAAGGTCGCGGGCAATCTTGCGGATCGCAACGGGGGTCAGAGCCGCTGAAGGCGTCGAAGACTGTTCTGCCGCCGCCGCCAGTGCTTTCAGCTCAATGGGCAGGCCGTGGCAGTCCCAGCCTGGCCGGTATTGTACCTTCCGCCCCTGCTGCATCTTGACCCGCAGGCTCATGTCTTTCAGAATCTTGTTGAGGGCATGGCCGACGTGCAGCTTGCCGTTGGCGTACGGTGGGCCGTCGTGCACCACAAAGGGGTTGTCGTCGGGGCGGTTCGTCTGCTGCCATTTGTACAGCTCGTCGGTGCTTCGCTGGATGTAGAGGGGTCGGGTTTCAGCAAGAGGGCGGGCACTAGAGAGGCGTTAGAGAAGTTTTGGGAGAGCAAAAAGACCAGTTGATCAGCAAGGGCATCACTCACGGAAAGGTGGATTTGGGCAGCCTTAATGTCGATACCCATGATTTTGACATGTTGTCTGCAACTGCATCCTGCGTGTGCGCAGAATTACACAGTCCAATGCGACGGGAGAGGTCGTGTGCAGACTCAATGGCAGTCGTCTGATCCTAGAGGGGAACTCGAGATGTTGATTTTGGGCGATGCCGCCGATTGATTTTTAAAGTGGGTCCATTTAACCCCCAGCGCGGTGCGCGACTGCCAACTGGATGAAATTTCCCCATATTTTTTTTGGTGAGAAGGCAGGACCCACCCCAGCTTCCGTTTCGTCATAACTTGGCCACTGCAGCCTTGCGCCAATCGAACCGTGAACGACGCCCCATTCGAGGTCGCGACTTCCTCAACTCAACAGGGTGCAACCATCACCTTGACCATCCTTTCACCAGCGCCTTACCATGGCCCCCCTTCGTCGGTACCTGCGGATCAGCAAGTACTCGGTGCTCGAGTGCCGCATCTATGTCGACAACCCAGCCCTCGTGCAGTCCTGGCTGCTGCACCCCCGCGACCCCGTCCTCCCGCGCGTCATTGAGAGTGTGAGGCCTTTGGTGCTGCCAAAACTTATGGAGGAGAGGGAGAGGGCCAAGAAAAAGGGCACAAAAAAGAAGGGCGCTATTCGTGACGTGCTCGTAGAAGGTGGGCAATTTACAACACTATCCACACATTCACGACACAGGCTAACCATCCATTATCTGCCTATAGAAGACTTTGAGGTCTCCCTATTCCTCACAGAAACAAACACACGACACTCTCTCCTCTTTAAGCACCGACGTGCCCGCGACAAGACACAAACACGGCTGGTATCCAACTCGTCGAAGCTAACGGGCGGAACAAGCGATGCGCCAATTGACGTGGAAGACGGAGGCAACGGGGATTTAAGGGTCGAAATCGATGCCGACGGCAACAACGAGAACGATGATGGAGACGAAGACGTTGTCTTAACGGTAGCCAGCGTGGGCGCTGCAAATCTCCAGCCCAGCCGTGATGAGGCACCACCAAATCTACTCCTCGAGGACAGTGATGAGGAGGTCTCATTGGCACTGCAGGATATTCCAGACATTCAAGGGGAAGAGGACACCACAGAAGATGTATCCGCAAGGAGGTCAAAAAGACGAAGGCAAAATCCTGTACAAATCAGAGATAGCGATGATGGGGACGAGGACGGGGCTGAGAGCAGCAACGATTCCCTCTTTATGAGTGGCAACGAAAATGACGACGATGACGCCGACGCGCCACCTTCGAAACGGTCACGCGTCGTCCCTGTTGACGCGGACATGGATGACGACGAAGGCAGCCGCAAGAAGAAGAAACTCGCCATGGACGTCATCTACGAGGGCTTCGCCATCTACGGCCGCGTCCTGTGTCTTGTCGTAAAGCGGCGAGGACCGCCACGCGGACGGGGTGCACAAACTACGCTCCCCGTGTCGGTCAGTGGAGGGCGGGTAGGCAACACATCAACAGCGCCAGAGCCGATAAAACCAGGCGGTCAGGCTGCCATGGAGAATTGGATTGCCTCGACACAGGTGCAGATACCCCAGACAGAGTGATGATCGTTTGCTTTAGTGTAGATTCTCATAGTGGCATAATTTGATGTTATTTCAATGACGGCCATTTCTTGGATCATATATCTTCGTCATATTTCTTTAATTTAACAGAGGAATTGATTTTTTACGTCAAGCTAGTTTATTGTTTTACTCCGGAATATGGTTTTCTTTCAGTAGATTGGGCAGGCTTTGTCTGAAATAATAATGTGTTTTTCATAGTTCTTGTGTTTTATTTTTGATTATTTTTCTTTATTTCTTTTTCAAAACAAAAGAGAAATAGACAAACAAGAAGAGATCATCATATGTGACAATCCCACGTATGATGTAAAAATGAGCAAATATTATATAAAACATGCCATAAGGAATTGTTCAACATCATTACCATCTTTTCTTTTTGTCATTGTGACGTCGAAGATGTTATTTCATCCGTTGATCAGCCTCCCACATCTACCCCGACAGACTCGAGAGCACGAGATAGTAAAAAATAAACCGGTGTTGCAGAAAAGAATTCAGCGGGACGGGCCCTTGGGCAGTGTAGCAGGCACCGTGGGACATAATCACTGCACAAGAATTAGCCAGGTCTGGCCATGCGTGGCCAAATCCAAGTCTGCAAAGATCAACTCTTTCCCGGCGTGCGGTTGGTCCTGGAACGCACATCATTTCACCAGCCGCCCCGGACATGCCTTCCTGCTTCCCCGGAGGCATTACCGTTCCGTTTCTGAGCCGTGCCGTGTCGTCTCTAATGCGTACACGTCCCCCAATTCTGTCCCCATTCTATCCCCATTTAATCTCGAAAATTTGTTCTGGCTACCCCCTGGTTCTGCATGAGGACCAATCCGTATAA
The DNA here is from genome assembly GCA_021396375.1 of Sporothrix mexicana. Taxonomy (NCBI): domain Eukaryota; kingdom Fungi; phylum Ascomycota; class Sordariomycetes; order Ophiostomatales; family Ophiostomataceae; genus Sporothrix; species Sporothrix mexicana. The sequence continues at coordinate 133,776 of WNYC01000081.1, read as the reverse complement.
ACGGGATGTAGAGAATGGGATTTTGCTAGCTGAAAGTGTGCTGAAGCCGGATCAAGCATTGCCTTTGGTGCCATATCAAGCGTATGTGTTACAATCATCCAACAGATGGTCTGCACAGCCCCCAATGCTTCGACTTGCAGAAATTTGGCGCTCATCAAAAAGGACGGACATCAGTCATGTATGAATAAACGCGGCAAATGGCGCACTCACACGTAAAACTGTGTGTGAAAAGTGGCCGCTTATGCTTCGGACATGGGACTGATGCAGAACTTGAGACGGCAGAGAATACGAGTATGCAGGTGACAACCAACGTCATTTAGAGAATATATATCTCGACTTGACATTAGAGATTGACAAGTCTTTGTACATTGTACCATATTGTTGCACCTTCTTATCCTGCCTAGGAATGATTTTTAATATGTAATAAGTCTTTCATTGACTGTCGAGGAAGGTTTAAAGTCAATTCTACAAGGCTATCTTTATCATTCCAATTTTTGTCCTGATATGGTACAATGACTTCTGCTGTTTTCAATGTATTTATTCACGTCATGAGATTTTAGACTGACCCAGTGAGAATGCTCTTCAGCATGATGAAATGCCTCGCCAGTCGACTTTCCATCTCAAAATATTGAGTGGATGCATTCGTCATAGAACATACCTAGATGCACACTATGTACCTTTGTAAATCATGTTCTTTGGACCTGCATGTCCCGTGTGAACAGACGTTGATCTACGATGTCCGGGGAGGAATATCAGAAATCTCTCAACTGGATTACACCGCTCATTCACCTTGTAGATGGATGCATGTATCGAGTTGGCTGAAAAGTGCCAAAGCATGAACACTTCTGGAAGTATTATGAGCCTTTTAAATTCAAAATCACAATGTTTCATCGAACGTCCATCTTTCGACTTGTGTCAAAGCTCCTTAAAGGGCTGTCACACTAGTAGGGACAGAACCTGCCTCCTCCTTATTTATTAAGCAGAATATCGAGTTCTGGATTGGATCAACCACAGTTCACCTTGACCTCTCACCTTGGCCACCCGACATGGCCCGAGGCGGGAAGACGGGATGGATGGATGGGAACAGGGACGCAATATGGACGTAATGTCATAAGACAGGCCGAGCCACGGAGCATTGACCGTGGCAGTGATATTATTGTAGGGGGTCAAGATGTCACTGCCCGCTTTCATGGAGAAACGAGACAAAAAAAAAAAGAGATTCTGGGAACTTTTTAGGCCTGTCAAAAGATGTACAAATGGATGACAGCGGCGCACGCTCCGAGAAGCGAGGCATTGGGTCATATTTGCGGCAGGGCGTGCCGCATGTCATCAGAAGCCGTGGTCGCGGAGGCACGACATTTCTGCGAGAGGACGCAAATGGGCGAGTTGAACGGCAAGAAAAAATACACAGTTAAAAGTGAAATTTTTCGAAGATATGAAAACAACAAGAACTTGGGAAATGATGCATCACCGGCATCTGCCGTAGATGCCTAATATGGTGTGCCTTCCTTTTTGGCGTATTTTTCACGGTGCATTTTTTCTTCCCGAACAGGGAGCTGCGGCCGAGAATTATTTACAACAAAGGAAGGTGCAAAGGAAACAACAAAGTCACATCTAGGAAAGAGTGATGCTGGCAGTAGAATGCACCTGCCTGCGTTGCAGTTCACAAATGCTGTTTGTTATGTTCCCCCACATCCATTCCCCTTTTTTGTCACACATTCAATTTTGACAATCGTCATCCAAAATCAACTTTGTTCATATCACCATCACGACCAACCGCCTGTGATAACAAACGGTAAGCTGTGCCGCCCGCACCAACGAGGCTTTCCATGTCGCAATGGCAAACCGAGATACTCGTCTGAGCCCTCCATGAACTGAGAAAAAGAAAGATGCAAGGTTCGTTTCTGGTTCCGCAAGCCCCTGGCCAATGTCGTGCCTTGTGTGGTCATCTAACCTATTTTTGTCCTGCAGGGTCCATTGTGGTCGCATCGACATACGCCCAGACATCGAAAATGGACACCGTGAGCAAGCAGATGCGGTTTGTTGCATTTTAATTTCGTTTGCTGCTTCCTGTCCTTGACGCCTTCTCTTCCCGCCCGCCCCGCCGCCAGTCCGTGCTTCTAACGGACCAAGTCCACTTTGTACTCCGTACTTGACCAAGGTACATTCCTACATACCCGTGAGAGCCAGTCCGTGAGTTTCTCCCCTGTTTAAACGGGCAAAAATACACCTTTTATGCGTGCTTGGATGGGTTTCGCACAAGGCCATGGCGGTCCGAACTCGGCAGGGCTTGGCCATGCAAATCATTCTCTGGCAAAAAGAAAAGAAAAAGGAACGAGAAACACTCTGCGAGCCTCGTGTCGTTTCACCAGATCTGGACCACTGCATTATCGTGCCGAGCGTGCTTTGCCTTACCTGAGACAGCCGGCCGAAAAGGCAATTGGCATGTCCGAAACGATGGCAGGTTCAATGGCCGCCCGGCATTACACAGTTTCGACATCGCAAGTCCAACCCTGCCATCTTCGACGTGTTCTTGCATGGACAAGATGGGGGCAGCGGGTAAGAGCGACACCGGATGCCACGAGAACAAAACAGACGGGGCAAGCATGAAGAAAAGGTTCGAGAAGAGAAGTAAGATGTTGCACCGGCCGGTTGCTAATTGGAACGGAGTACTTCACACGGAGAACTCGGCGCACTGGTCGCAAAGCAAGCAGCCACCTTTCTCGCACCTTCTTACACAAAACCTTGTGCGTGCTTTGGCTCATTAAAGGTTCTGATAAATCCCTCGCGTGCAATACTGACATGTCATTTCTTTCCGCGCAGAATTATCATATTCTTCAATTTTTGAAGACTTGCCCTCCCACTCGGCTATGGAGTATTGCGACGTATCTGCAAGTATCTTTGTACAACACACTCTTTCCAGGGTTAGATTATCAGCTCCTGGAAAATAAAGGATATCTTGTCAATTTCACGCACTTCAGATGCATCCTCCAGTTGCCAATGCGACTGACAACAGGCCGTTATGCAGTCAGAGTTTGTTTGCCCCATATGAGGATGGCATTTTCAAATGCCACAGAGTCTCGGAGTCTCTCTACAAAGTACGGATACAGGTGGAATATGGCACCATCCCCGTGACATACCTTGCACATCAAATCCTCTATCAGAGTCCCTCAATACGCTCCAGAGCTGTGAATTTTCTCTACGGCATGACAGATCCTGTCACACATTTTTAAGCAGAGTTCAGCCTCATGGTCGACCTTCTTGACGCATTAGCACCCCAATAATGTGCATATGGACAAGGCGCAAAGCATACGATCAACCGAAAGATGGAAACAACCACGCGACTCAACATGGGAGAAATAAAGAAAATAATCAACATTCGACAGGATGGGAAACGAAACAAAAATGAACTGCGAAAGGAACTGGATGCAGCGGCACCCATGGCCTGAATACAACACCCACGTTGCTTTGCTTCTATCCTTTTGCGTCTGGCCCATCTTTTCATCTTCCTGGGTTCCACTGACCAGCATACAGCGCCGTCGAGAAAGGGAGAAAGGCTGCGGGGACCCTTGTCCAAACAGGCCAGGTACTGTGTGTGCTCCGTGCCCCGAAAGTATTCCCGAGCCTTTCCCATCTCGCGCAGCGTCTTTCAATATGGACCTGACGAAGTAACCAATTGGAATGGAACACCTATGGTCACTGACAATTCGCAATCATCGAACAGAAACGAATTGAAGCCGCATATATCTCTTACGACGAGTGAGGCAAGTTCTGATAATCAAGCGGCAGATTTTTCATCATTGCAGCTCCTCTGCCGTGGGCTATTCGTTGCGGTGGCATGGTCTTGATGTCTACCCGTCTTCAAACAAGCCACCATATGCAAAGAACGGACGGGCAAGATGCAGCAACGAGTGAGCGCTCGTACAAGTACATTCATCAATGCTCAACAAAGGCAACCGGCTTTCGGAGCACTTGCGTGGGATGACATTCGAGCCACTAGGCCTTGAGCCGCAGGTTTTTCTACTCGGTCATCGCCTTTTGTGGCAACAAAACTTGCGATATGCACACTGCAGTTTTCGTGCTCTCTGCTCTAATTCTTTTCGTTTTCGTTGCGGAGAGCTGCTCCGTTTTACTATGGAGAAAATGCCCCCCCGCCTTCTCCACTCTCTTGCATCAAGGGCTCCAGATGTGTTCAGCAACTAACTCATTCGGCACAGAACATGAATTGAGTTCGAATCTTTCTCGCCGCGAGGACTGGCTGCTCTCTTGGCGGCTGGATTTGCCCATGTTTTTTGCCCTCGTCCAGCCGACTCAACACGGAGGAGAGAAGCACGGGAGGTGTCAGGCTGAGCAATAGCAACCAGTGTTCGGGTTGCAAAGATAAAACAGAGTCAAGGGTATGTTCGAATTGCCTCTTGCAGCTCTCTATGCCTATGCCGCTGCTGACTTGCCTTGCATATATTTGTGGGTTTCGACGCATTATTGAAACAATAACAGTGGGTGATCTTGCCGACTTGCTTCCATCTGGCCCATTGACTCTCTCTGCCCTGTTCCGCCTGAGGCCCATAAAAACGATATCGACAACAGCTCTGAACTCAGTATCTCTTTCCCCTCAACCCACGCTCCACTTCGCGCCGTCTCTCTGTTGGTGACTTTCCACTACGGACAGTTACGGTTTATGGTATGTTTCTCCTCTGCACGCAAAAACGGCCATAGCTCCACTACAAATGGACTGCTGTATCAGAGGCGTGACCTGAGCTCCGATGACAAAGTTAGATGCGTTCGGAGCGAATGCTCAACCTGCCCTGCATTATCAACAAAGCAAGCTGACAAGTCTGAAAGGTCTGGTTGCAGCTGCTTATCAAATATGAATTGATGGCAGACAGATTGTGTTCACAGTTGTTCCTGAAGAGATACTCTCTGAATAACGAGTTCTAGCCGCTACCACGTCGTTTGCTCCGTCCAGGTACGGCGGGTGCGGAGAAGGCTGGCGGTTGTACGTCAAGTTGAAGATAAGCAAATAAAACGGGGGCCATCTCAACAAACTCAACCACCAAAACACAGTTGCACAGAACGGAGAACGATGGATGCACGGCCGTGAACCGGTATTCAACTCGGCCAGAGCACACGGAGCAGAAGCAAATGGATGGGCAGCGGCCGAGGAAAATATCACCCATCTTCTTCTTCACCTGGCCTGGTCCCTGCACCCTTGGAAACTAGCACGTCCAACCAAGCCTGTCAGATCGCCCTCAACCGTCGAAAACTGATTGTGTTATAGTTTATACGTACACGCCCACACATCCATATTGGCCAGCAATGGAAATTGTTAACGACACAACCAGCACAAATGCTCAGATCTAACGCCTCCGTCGGCGGGTCTTCAACAGCTCCAGCGTTAATGAAGTCTGACCAGGGTTCCACTTGCCTTTTAGCTCTGTCTCGCTGGCCCTTGTGGTTCCATGTTCCCCTCCTTCCCTTTAGCTATCATCACCTCAAATGCTTGCAAAGCAGTTTGATTTGACCCTTTGCAGCTTGCAATGGATAATCATGTGAGCGCCCATTTGTAGAGATACTCTGGCCTCTGTTTCTTTGTCGCCAATGTGTACTGCCGCGCGCGTACGCCTTACTGCGGTGCAACTGGTATGACTTGCCGGCGACCTGGCTCCTGGCTCCTTGAGTAGGATCCAAGTGAGCACCGAATCAAGGAGCAATCTGAGGAGCAATCTGAGAAGACATGGACGTCAGACAAGCGTACCGCGAGCCAGCAACGCGAGCAACACGAGCACAAGCACAACACAAGCACGACAGACGAGGAAAAAAGACTGAGGAGGGGTGTGCTGTGTAGGCAGATCACCCTTCAATGCTGCTTCAATGTACATGTACCTGCACCTGTTGCATCGCCAGTCCGTGCGAACCTATGCAAGTGGCTGGGCTGAGCTTGGCCAGGCCTCGTCTAGTCGCGATTGCTAAAGAGCATGGCCCACGTCGCGACTCCATACCCATCCATATCGCTACGACACTATGTGTACTCCGTACAGTACGACTTTGCTGGATGAGGACCACTATTTGCACGCCATGCTCTAGCCCTTTCTGTCTCAACCCGTTCGAGCTTGTGTGTGTTTGTACTTTGTACCTTTCCCACCACACTGCAACACCACAACCACGCTTGTTTTGCCCGTTCTAATGTTTTCGTCTTGTCATAAAAAAGAATGACAGAAATAAAAAAGGAAAAACACATCGGACTTCGTTTCTGCGAGCTAGGGATATAATATCTCTGCTTCCTCTTCCATCTTCTTTCTTCATTGCTCCCCTCCCATTTGTATTCCCTTTTACTTTTCACTTAGGAGTATGTGAAGTTGCTTTTGGCTACTCTCCATCCTCAATCTCTACACACATCTCGACTTTTGTTTTCTTTCGGGCGGGTTCTTTGCTTTTTCTTTGCTGCCCTTGCTCCATGAAGCCAGTTTTGCACCTTTCCCATTCCTAATTCTTTTGCCTCTCGTCTTCATCGTCCAGACGAGAATTGGCAATTTACCCTCGCTTAGTTTGTTCTGTTATTCTCTACCCCTAGCATTCAAGCCAGCATTGCCTTTTACCTTCTTTCTATTTCTATATCGATACCGAAGGCATTTCCACCCTCGTTACTTAATTTTACTGCCTGTCCTTCACAGCAACACTTTTATATTCACCAAACCCACACGACGGCTTTCCCAGTCAGGCCTGGCTGGTATCAACTCTCAAACACAAGCACAAGCATCCTTTGCAGGGACAGCTGCATCCTCACAGAGAGGACGGCGATCCTGGAAGAGATCAGGAGAGGCATAGGGAACATTAGCCGTCACTTCACTCGTGGCTCTTTTGTTTTGCTAGACAGGGGTCGTTTTGCTAGTTAATCTTACATCCCAAGTTCTCATCTGCCTTGACATCCAATTTGGAGCCACCGGCGGAATATCAGGAGTAAAGGGCGTAATGAGGCATATGAGTCCGAGCCATTCTATCTGATATCAGTCCCGTCCCTTTACATCCAACAAACATGGCCGTCACAAACTTTGCTAGAGGGTTCTCTATGCCTTTCAGTGTGCCATACCCGGCATTTTTACAGTCCACCACATTCTGGATCTATCTGTTTTGCATTGTGTGGTAAGTATTTGCCAATTTCCACGTCGATTGTCCCGACACATATACTCACCGTATTATCGACAGGCTGCACAGATACGTTCGCTTGCTTGTCCATTGTGTCAGCCACTGGACCTACAAGTCCAAGCCGATCCCAGAGAAACCAACGTACACATCCCAAGATGTCACAGTCGTCATTCCCACGATCCACCACACGTTCGAGGAGCTCCGCCCTGCTCTGCAGAGCATCCTTGCTTGCAACCCGTACGAGCTGCTTCTCGTTACAACGGCCAGCAAATATGATGCTCTCGAGACACTCGCCGACTCGTTTCGCCAGACCGGATACAAGAGCGTCCGCGTGATGTACACCCCCGTCGCCAACAAGCGTCTCCAAGTCTGCCAAGCGCTGCCCCAGGTGAAGACCGAAATCACGATCATGGCAGACGACGACGTTGAATGGCCCAAGACCCTAATGCCATGGATTCTTGCACCCTTCGAGGACGAAAAGATTGGCGGCGTTGGCACATGCCAGCGTGTCAAGCGTGTCTTTACCGGAGCATGGTCGACGCGCATTTTCAACTGGCTCGGCGCGGCCTACATTGAGCGGCGCAACTTTGAAATTTCGGCAACCCACAACATGGACGGCGGCACTTCGTGCATGTCTGGACGTACGGGCGCCTACCGGTCTCGGATTTTGCAGAGCCACGAGTTCCTCGAGGGCTTCAAGACGGAGCGCTGGGGTAGATTCATTCTCAACGCCGACGACGACAACTTTGTGACCCGCTGGCTGGTCAACCACGGGTGGAATACGTGGGTGCAGTACGAGAGAGAGTGCGAGATAGAGACGACGCTCGAAAACAGCGCCAAGTTTCTCTTCCAGTGCTCTCGGTGGGCTCGCAGCAACTGGCGCAGCAACTGGACGAGTCTCGTGACAGAGAGATACGTTTGGACGTGAGTTACCTTGTGTTTTTCTTATTTTCCTACCCATTCTCTCGTTCCCTTTCCTCCCTCAATTACTTCTCATAAGGCTTCATATGATTTCCGCCATCCACAAAGACAGCCATATCCCCGAACAGCCATTGCTTTGCGATTGGCTGGTCGGTTGATTTTAGTCGATTGGTCTGGATGACAGGGGAGGGGAGAAGCAAGTCTCGGCCTGGACCAGACTGGATTAGTTTCAACATTTGTGTGCATACGGAGTATGGGGCACAGAGGTGCTAACTAGTGTCGAAACACCACAGGCGCCAACCCTGGTCGACATACGCTCTCCACATTGCGACGTTCACATCGCTTGCATTTGCTGTCGATCCTCTGCTGCTCTACTCGTGCTGGCGGGCAACTGAGGACTGGGATCCCACGCATCGTCGATATGCATTCTGGGCCCAGTTCGGCTTCATGTTTGGCTTCACGAAAGTGGTCAAGCTCATGGGCCTGTTCATCCGCAACCCGAGCGACATCAAGTTCCTCCCTGTGTCGATTGTCTTTGGTTATTTCCACGGCTTCATCAAGCTTTACACGCTCTTTACTCATAGAATGGTATGTATCATGTCTCGTGACAACTTTGATCTGTTTCTTGCAAACCGGCCACCTGACACATGTTTCCTTTTTTAGACGTCATGGGGCAGCCGCGATGATGCCGACACCAACGACAACATGCGCCTGGTCCCTCGGCCTCAGCGCAGCCCCAGCCTGCGCACACCTCCCAGACTGGACGGCGAGCTTCCTCAGCACACAAACACAAACCTGAACTCGAACTCGAGCACACCGACTGCTCCGCCATACTGGTCCCCCGTGAGACAGGAGAGAACCCTCCCGCCAAAGTGGCAAGAAGTGTCCGAAAAGACGGCCTTGCTCGCTTCCACCGCCTACTGAAGAATATCTTACACCGTGCACAAACACAAGAAAAGAGACAAAACGGAGCAAAAAGGGCGAAGAGGGGAAGCACATGTGTCCGCCGACGATACTGACTCCGGCCGACTTTGACATTTACGGTATTTTTTTATGCCATCATTGCAGTGTTCTCAGACATACAGACACCCAGGCAAAGGGTTCGAAACCAACCACACCACACCATCACAACGCCACGCCCATTCAGGCGGAAGAGCGACTTACGAAATTATAATTGATTGCCATTCATCCACACGCACAAGCCACACCCACTCTCCATCCCCTCTCATTTTCTCTCTCGTCATATTTGTCCTCCCACCATATCATATATCCATTTTTTATTTTTTTCTAACAAAAATATCTTTGAAGAGGTGGAACAATTTCTCTTACACGCGCGCACACGAGAGGTAAAACAGGACTCTTGCATCTTTTTCTCATTTTATACTACGGCCTTGTTAGGGGACTTGTCTTGAAAGGCAATCCCATGTTTTGGCATATTGTAAGCATGATCATTGATCATTGCCTCTTTCTACCATTTTACTTTACTTATTTTCCTTGTTCGTCATTGTCTTGTCTGATGGGAGGGCTGGAAAAGGAAAAATGGAAAAAAGGTTCTACGAAAAGCTAAACAAAAGGAGGCATGACCTCTCTGGAAAAATCAGAAAAAGTTGCTCATTTTATCTGGTCACACTTTCATGGTTGATGTTCGATACTTTTTTCTTTGATATCTCTTGTCTTATAACCGTCTTCTTTCCTTGGTGTATATTCTGGCTTTTTGGAGGGCGGGTAATTTGTGCTAAAGATGATACCCTTTTGCAGTATTCTCACGAGGGAATGACGGGGGTGGCAGGTCCTACTTCGTGTTCCCTCTGTCTCTTCATTTGTTTCTTACAGAACGATGATATGGATCACCCAAAAGACCACGAAAATAGATTTAATATTATTAACACCCAATTTGTCTTCTCCCGACTACGGGATCGAGTTACATCCATCGTAGAAAGTGAGAGCAGTTGTCCTTCTGCGCTTTTGAAAACGAGATGCCGTCATAAAATCAAGCTCACATTTTGAGCTTTTCTTTTTTGACATGTCATGAACTTTTTTGTCGTTTCTGCGTTTCTGTTTCTGTCGTCTGCACCTGCAGCAACATCCAAGCTGTGGAAAGCCCAAAGAGGAAGTCGCAGGCAACCTGCATGGTCCTTGTCTGATAAGCACCAAGAGGGAGAAATGCAACACAACTCTGCAGCCTTTTTCGTCTTGCTTGATTTTTGTTTTTTTGCTTCTTCCTATTTGTTCCTATTTGTTCAATGAGAGATCAAAGAAGGAAAACAGACGCACTTCTCACTGCAGCGTACAGTAGTGTATTTGTCGTACCAGCTTTTCAGGCCCCCTGCCAATCCAGCCCAGAAGCCGGACCAGTCTTTTGATGGAAGCATGTCTTCTACTATTATTTTATTTTATTTTTATTTTATTTCAATTTACTTTAAAAGAAGGTTGCAGCACCTCATCATGGCCAAAATTCAACAGCTTGTCTCGGCTTCCCTCGGTCTCTGGGCAATGTATCCTAGTACTGCCCCCCTCTTTCTCCTCTTCATTTCTCAAAAGTCACAAGGAATCGTAGGCGACATTCGCTTGCCTTTACGACATGCCTTTCCGTCAAGCCATTGCGAGGTTAAGAGGCTGAGAGGAGAGCAAGAGTGAGGGAAAGTGAGAGGCAAGAGGGCGCTGTCTAGTCTTCAATGGACCCTGGCCCCTGTTACAGAGAGAAAGAGAGGGGGTGATGTGTGCACATCATTTTAGCGCACGCGAATCATTCTCCATCGACGAAGAGATTAGAGGAGAGATGAGAAAGCCCAAGAAGACCAGAGAAATGGCAAAAAACAACGCACATTGGCCACTGGAGACTGGTGACTGGATACAACAATAACCGCGCGTATCGCTCTACGACATACCGATTACAGTGGCCAGAATTACTTTACATTTGCACGGAGCAAAATATTCAAAATATTCAAAGATAGGAATAGCGAGGGTAGCGGCTGTCCAGGCCAGGAACGGACAAGGGGCCCCTTTTTTTGCGGAGAAGCCTGGTTCAAAAATAGTGCATTTTTACAGTCTCGTCTCTGAATGTCCATATTTTTGTTTCGCTTCGAGGGCACTGAAGAAGAAGCTCTGACTGCGATCTGCCCAGAGCCACTCCATAGGCAGAGCTCATTTTCAGAGCGAGATTGAGGGAGGTGTGGGGTAGAGGGGGGTGTAAAATAGAATAGCTATTCGCACTATCAAAAGAAACAACCCCCCCGCGCCTTTTTTACCCTCACTTTTTCTTTCCTTTGATGTCTCTTGTTGATTGCCCACTTTTTATTCGACACGCGATTTTAGCAAGAGGGCAAGGTCCGATCCCGTTAGCCTTGTCCTGTTGGCAAGTGCAAGTGCACAAAGAGGAAATCAGATACATAAATACAGAGTACTCCGTAGATATGTACGGAGTACTTTTGCAACCTTATGATTTCCTTGCTGTTTTTTTTGGCTTCGCTCAACACAAACATTACCAATGGCAGAGAACGCAATTGCAGGAAAGCAATCAAGAATCAGGAGCCGGGAATAAAACGAAAAGAATACAAAAGACGACCGTGGTGGATCAATGGACAAAAACACACCATAAAAAAACGCAGGACATGAAGTGGTGGAGGGGCACATGCGTGCCGTAAGTCAGGGAGTGGAAAAAGTCGAAAAGGCAACGACAAAAGACAAAAGGTCAAAAGAGAGAGAGAGAGAAGACAGACAAAAGTCAGAAACATGTTTCGAGACAGAATGAAAGGGCACACAAAACCCAGTTTAAAGCCATAGGCGAGTACGAGGTACTCGTACGGGAAATACTTATTCTTGGACAAGTTTTTTGTTCTGCTTTTTCTCGGGTCGAGCGTGTCGTAGATTTTGCACGGCAACGTGGAAGAAAACGTGTGGTGGCGCCCTTGCGGAGAGTTTGTTTTGTGAACGAACGCATGTCTATGTGCGATGTACGTGTGTGTCTCATAAAACGATAACGTCCTCCGACAAAACTCCCTCCTCGTACATGTACAGACCACTGTCGACTTTGTCTGAAACAAAATAGAGGACAGTACGTCGGACTTCGTGGTGGATTGTACGTAGTAGGACAAATATTGATGCAGCCTCTGATCGTGAAATGCCTCGATTGCCTCGCGGCAGCTCTCTGCTGTTCGGCTTTCTTCCCTCCCCTCACATTCGTAACTAAACACTCACTCACACCAACAAGGGCAAGGCTGGGGGCGATGGACGACAATGGGCCACGATGCGCCACGATGGACCACGCCCTGACAAAAGGCAGCCAGGGGCCAGGCTAGGGTTTCCCTTTTGACGATCATTGCAGGCGGGCTTTTGATTTTTTTCTTCTTCTTTTCTTTTTCTTGTCTGACAACCCTCCATGGTGCAGATTGCAGTCAAAACCACCCCCGACATGGTGCCCCAATGCAACCTAGTTACTTGCATGAGTTGACACTTGCATGCTGCAAGCAAAAGGACTCTGCAGCTAAGAAAAGAAGGAGAGACGAAAGGGCTGGCCAGGCCAAAAGGGTTTTCGCAAAAAACTCCAAAGGGGAAAGTGAGAGAATGACTTCGTCTCATGGAAAGCAAGGGGCATTGAAAAAAGAGCACAAGAATAAAAACAGCAAACAGAAACGACCACCGAGCCCAATTAATGGTCTTATCGAGGGCCTTGCCATGAAAACCATGCTATTCGCAGAGACCGAGAGCCCTGTCTCTCATTGTTTCTTGTACGTTGCGTTATTGCGGGACGCTGCTGGTTTTTGCTTCCTTTTTTTGAAAAGTTTTCTGCTACTTTTCTGAGACACCACGCGTGGAAAAAGAAATAAAATGTACGAGCAGGATCAAAACAAAAAAAGAGCGGATTCAAGAGCAGCATCACAGAAGACACTCGAGAGGAAAAAGAAAATATGACAGGACAAATATGGCGTATTCGTCAGGAAACGCACGCTGTAGATCAGTGGACAGCCTGTCGTGGCAGGGCAGGGGGAGCTTTCTTCTTGCAGAGGAGCTTGCAGAATGGAGCAAACGGCCGTTCGGCAGTCCTCACTGTGGCCTGTGACTGTGGGCTGTTGAATGATTGCCAACAGCCCAGAAGTGATATCTGATATAAGAACAGACGCAGCAGGACAACCGTTGGCTTTTCGTCTTGTCATTTCTTGGCCATTTTGGTCGTTTCTCGCCGTTTCTTTTCTTTTCTTTTCAACTTACCATCCCGCGCTTCGCCTATGAGGAACCGCGGGAACAGCGGCAAGTGTTTCGGAATGACAAAGAGGAATGCAACTTGTGAGAACGTGAGATGAAATGTAATCGATGTGTTGGGTGTGAGAAAATGGTAAAGCAAGGTTATGGCTCTTTTCAATCATTGAATGTTGTCCGTTTACAAAGGAGCATTCAAGGCGACAAGGCATAAGGATAAAAAGAGCTTCAAGAATGGAAAGAGCACCTCGCGTTGGCCAGAGCTTCCTCTACAGCACGGACGTTCTTACCCTGGCAAGCCTGGATTAGGAAAGAGGCCTTTTCGTCCAGAACTGCATAATTCCAGAGCGGGTGGCCGAGCGGGCGATCGTCGTAGGAAGGAGCATCAGCCTGCGCTAAGACGATGGGGGATGGAGGGAGCGATGGACAATGGATGAATTGAGGATGGATTGATGGGGCATGGGGCAGGAAAGAGCGAGTCAGAAATCGCGGTCGTGGAGGAAAGAAGGAAAGAGCGAAAGAAAGACTTGGCTGCTAACAATGCAACGCTGCTGCTCGAAACGTCGAGCTGCAGGTCCAGCAGGGAATTGGAGAGGAAGGAGCCAAGAAGGGGGCAAGACTAGAGAAGAGACTCGAAAAGGAAAGAAAGAGGAGACAGGGAATGCAGGATAACGTGCAGGAAAACGCTGCAGAATCGTGAGTGGACAAAGTAACGAAGATGAGGTACAACGCAAATATCAGAGGAGGAAGCGACGCCAGGATACTACGTAAAAAGGGAACGGGCAAAAAGCAAGACGAAAGAGAGGAAATAGATAAATTCGATAAAATGTAGGAGCGCCAAAACGAATAGCCTCTTGCCTCTTGCTGTACGACTTACGAGATTCGCAAAAGGGAAAGAGCGAACGAAAACAGAGAAGAGGAGCGACGAAAACGCAAGAACACAAAAGATGGCGCCAAAAACGCAGAGCTAATGCACGAGGCGAAAAGTGGGCAACAAAAAAAGGGTCCTCCCCTCCTTCCTTCTGAACGAGATCCACGATAATATGGGCAGCGAAAAGGGCAAAGTGAGCCAAGCACCGAAGACTGCAGACACTGCATAGTGACGCCACTCCAACTGCGTCAAGACAGCACGACACCAAATAAACCCCAGCTCACGAAAGCAAGACAACAAAAGTACGAGGCGCCTGTCACGATCTCTATTTCAGGGAGGCTGTCAAGGGCTGTTCGCGGCCGTCAGCGACTGTCAGTGGCTGTCAGTGCAAGACACCACACCCTCTCCAGCACCAATAAACAAGACACAGTCGAGCCTGTCAACACAGCCATGGAGCTTGCTCGCTTGATTGGCTTTTTGTGGTGCATGCGATATTGGGACACTACTGCACACGCGGCTTAAAAAGAGAAGCGAGAGGAAAAGCGAAAGGCGAAAGGAGAGGCGAAACGAAATGCGAAGAGCGAAGGACAAAAGAAGACGAAAAGGAGAAGCGAAAAGACGAAAGGCGATGGCGAACAGCAATAGCCTCCGGTTACAAACGACCTCGTGCGATTTCTCCGGTCCACAGATTCTGGACCAGCTCTCCAGAACTCATCTGGGGTGATTTTTGCTTTCTTTTTCCTGTCTTTCTTCTTCTTCATTTCCAAAAGGAGGGGGCGTGCAATCGAGAAGAAAAGCATCATGCAAGTCACAGAAGAGACCAAGAGGAAGAAAGAGAGTGCGAAGAGTGAGACCTGCAGTAGTTGAAGGCGAGAAAAAGGAACAAAAGAACGAACAAGGCAACAATCTCGAAATGGAGAAACGAAAGCGCCGATGTTCTGCACAGAAAATCAACAATGCCGAGCCTCGCGCACACGCAAGGCAAATCCTGGCGACAGATCCTTCTTGTTTTCTTGTCCTTCCTGCTCGTTCCTTGGACCTGCATTTCGTCGCTTCTTCGTTCTTCTGTCCTGTTCTTCCATCGTTCCTTGTCATCGCCGGCCCTGCCGATGATTTCTCTGACATTGAGGGAAGACCACTGAGGCTGACGAAAAAGGCAGACGACATAGGTGCATATGAACTCATGAAAAACGGCACTTGTTATGCAGGCCGCGATATACGAGAGGGGCAAAAACCTGGACTGCTTCAAACTTGCCCTCTTGCCCTCTTGCCCTGCCTTACTGCTGACGAGGCTTTGCCGGCTGGCCTCGCTGGCCTTGGTTCTGGCCTTTCAAGATCGCATCCATATTTCTTATTACGAATCATGAATTTGCGGAGGCTCGGACTCAGACAGGACGGAGTGCAACACAAGCTTTCCCCTTTGACAGTCGGGTCGACCGGCGAGAATGTGCAATGGCGATGGATTCGACTTCGAGACTAGTCCTCGTTTCCTTTCATGTGTTTTATCGACAGTCCTCGGTTTGTGTTTCTTTTTTGGGCTTTTACGCTTTTCGCCAAATTTTATTTCCAGCGGAAAACGATCTTATGCCCGTCCCCCCTCTCCATCTCCTCTTCCTCCCCCATTCTCTGTGCAACATGGCAATGTAAAGTTGCAAGCACTGTTGAGTTGAGCCAAACCTTGTCTCCGAACTACCTATTCCGGAAACAAGACCGCCCGAACGCCCGTTATGTGTTGTGTTTCTTGTCTTTCTTGTGATTCCTGCACTTTTTCTACTTTTTAACTGCGCTCTCCTCTTCTTGAGTGGACGCTCTCATAATGGTCTCTCGTTCTTGTCAGGACAGTTTCTCCTCATGTCGTAGTTTCCACGCGGCTACAAGGGAAAAGAGAAATGAAGGAGAAGAGCATGACAAGGGGAGAAAGAGGGGAAGGAGAAGAGAAGAAAAAACAAGGGGACCAACGGACCGGCCTCCACATATCGGTCCGTAGCTATTCTTTGTAAGTCGTAGTCTATTTATGGGGAAAATCGGGCGTATTATTACAATACAAATTTAAAGGGCGTTGGATCACGATACCAGTCACTGTAAAATGAAGAGAGGCTCTGGATGGGTCCCTTCTCACTGCTCTTACTGGAGTACGCAATGCCCGCAATGCTCATTACAGTGTATTTGATTACTTTTCGCTGCCCGGCGCTACCTTTGATGGAATAGGAAATACCCATTGAAAAGGGGATAAATATGAAAATAAATAGACATAAATAAATAAAATTGACATTGAATGGAGAATTCTATTAAAAGGATCACGACCCAAAAAGTGAGACAATCTGGGTGAAGGAGGGGGCCATACAACGATATCGTGAGGATGGGTGAGGGCAGAACCAGAGGGGAGAGAGTGTAGGGGAAGAAAATGATGGAGGGGGGGCATCGAGGCGGAGGTGCTCGGGTAGCCACATGAAGAACTGGTCAGCATACCTGCTCTCTGGCCTAGATTGGAGGTCTCCCCTCCTCTTCACGCCAAAAGCTAAAAATGTGTTGAGCGTCGAGGATGTCAACTGCCAGAATGGCGCCCGGCCGAGATACAAGAGATCCTGTCACAGATGTCCGAGGCCAAGGCATCTCGCAACATGCCGTGCAAATAGAGAAGATGTTCTCAAAGGAAGGAGTCAAGAAAGGAGGATGAAGTGCGGCTTGTAATAGGATCGACAGACGGGGTGTTTGTTGGTGTTGGTGTGTGTGGCAGCCAGTCCACAAACCTGAAGCCATCAAGCTACTCCGTATTGAGCTCCCGAGCTATCGACATCACCCTTGTGCTGCTCTGCCGCGTCATGTTGAGCACCATCGTCAGACCATGCGACCAAGCAAGCCAGAAGACCATGCCTCGTGCCTTTTTTGTTCTTGTTTCTCTTCTCTTTTCTGCCGTTGTTTGTTATCATAATGTTTCCTTTTTCCTGCCGTATTTTCCGATCGTGGACATGTCTTGCACTTGACAAAAACAATACAGAGTAGAGAAGAAGATACCAGCCACCTCTCCCCCACCTTTTGCCTTGACGTTTGCTTTTTGCTTTCATTTTACTTTTTTCCTCTCAAAATCCACGATACAGCACGCACCAGGACGCTATTGTTGAACGAGGCAAAATGTGTAAAGAAGAATGGTTCCACCAAGTGGAAAAGGCAAAATCAACTCGAGCAATGGGTGAGAAAGAGGGCTGAGCCTTGTGCATCGTCCTTCGTTGACAAAAGCTCGTGGCAACAACCATGAACAAGAAGGTCCGGCCGGTCTCGCTTGCAGAAATGGGGGTTTATTTTTATTGTTTGTCAGTTTGTCTGGGCCACAATTTTATGCGAATATTGACTGTTCCACTGTGTAAGCGGAACGCCTCTGCATCTCACACTCAACTTCTCAACATAATACCAAATGGGGAAACGAAACAAACAGTGATTGTAGGTGCAATTATGAACAGATACATTCGTAAATCGCTGTCTAAACCCCAAAACCACTGGAGGATGGGCGCTTGCAGTATTCAGCGAGGAATACATGTATGCACACACACATACAGTCAGACACACACACGCACAATCCATATTCGCCCTGCCTCTTGGCAATGACGGTTGCATCACATCACCCCCCTCCGGTTCTAGCCCGTGCTGCATTTTACTCTTGTGCTTCTGAGCACGACAAAACACTGCAGACTCGGCCAGCGGAGAATACAGAGTGAGGGGAGGGGGGACAGAAATGAAGAAAAGATGTAGGGTACGAGAATTGTGAGTCTATATGCACGTCTACGAAAAGGTTCGAAACAAGAAGCAAATTGTGAGACACAGACATCCACACAACAATGAGCCGAAAGACGAAAGAGGGGGCGTGGCATCGTGTCATTTGTGTCATTTGTGACCTTTCTAGTGTTGTGTCTTGTCAAAGGGCGGGAAGCAAAGTGAATTAAGATGTAGATAAACAGCATCAATAACACAAGACACTCAGGGTGTAGACAGAATACAGAAAACAGAATACGAGAATCATCGTCTTACGGCACATGCATCCTTGTTTTCTGACTCTCATCGTTTATCCTTCGTCATTCATCCTTCGTGATGGCCTGCTGTGTCATGGCTTCACAAAGAGGTCCCGGGAATCAAGAATCTGGGTCGTCTTTATTTTTTCTTTCTTTATTTATATATTTTTTTTTATTTTTTTTCCAGCATCATGGTTGTACCGTCTGCCTTCTCAAGGGACTATTTTGCCCCAAGCTCAGCTGTCAAAGCCACACACATACGTACGCCTTCGTGTTCATGTGTGCACACACCCGTTCACTATTTGCCGGGTCAGCCTACACAGCATCAGGAATAATAGATGTGAAGAGGCAAAATTCAAGGGATCGGCCCAGATCATGGACATGTGGCCCATGCAAGCGTCCCAAAAGTAAGGGCAGCGGGTCGATCGTCAGTAGGACAAGGAGCACAAAGAGAATAAATAGTCAAGTCATGGGTCTATCAAGAATTATAATGATGTAATAACTATCCGTTTTTATTTAATGTCATTTTCTATGATAATAATGAAATAAAAAAAGCAAACATTAGTCTGTTTCGAGTGAAAACATTTGTGAGAAGCAGGATACACGCGACTGCGGCTTTGATGCCTTCGAGTTTTGTGATGAATAAGAAGGGTACTGTCTGTCGTGCCATTCCTTTGTTGTACAACGTGCATGTACGAGTAGTAACAGGAGAGCCCAACGTGGGGGAATATGGTTATTCATTAGTCTTCTCTTGTCTACAGTTATTTACACATCACAGCATCCGTCACGGCTTCTTGTGTCCGGTATTGATACACACGCAGGGGCAGTTGTCTCCTTTGTCATCTTCAGACATCCCGGATCGAGATTCGATTTGAAAAAGATGCAGGGCCTGGACCCTATCCTTTCGGGTACTGGGTTGTGCTGTGTAAACAAGTACACGGTAGTTTGTGGCATGGCAGGCAGGTATCATATCTTTTTTGAACCGCAAAACACGCATCATCGGCACATGAGTGGATGCTCTCCTATGCCTGGTCCTTGTTCTAGAATCTCTGCTCGGGTGGAGAGAATGACAAAGGAGAAAGGTGAGTGCAAAAAATACAGTGTGAATCGCCTTTGCATCTTTGAATCTTTTGTCTGCGGATTGAGCGGTTGAGAATTGCCGTGGTATGTAATGTGGCTGTCAGAGGGAATAGAAACACGAGAAGGAAAGACGGTTGGGGGGTGCAGCCTGACAGTCGTGGAGACGATTGCATGGACGTTGTAGAGGAGGTGCAGAGGAGTTGCAGACAATATGCAGAATAGATGCAGTCGAATGCAGATAAGTATGCGGGCAGAGATGCAATGCATCCCTCATGCAAGTGTTGCAGATTTTCATTGCAGATTTTCAGGATCGGGTGGGTGGAGGAGGGCGCTTTTGTACAACTCATACTTACATATGCGACGCGAACATATGTCCTTTGTGGAAATCATAAAGACGGCACAAGAAACAAATCCCCTGCAGGACATGCGAACCGGAGGAATTGCTTGAGAAAAGGGGACGGCTCTCAAGAATTATGAAGAAAGTCTCACGAAAGGCACGAAAATGCGGATGCAACACAACTCTGTAGCATGATTTACCATGCGTCAATTCTCTTTGGGAAGCTTGCATCGGCGAGACTTCGTTTGTTCCCGCTTTGAGACATTCTCTGTTTTCTTTCCACTTTTGTTCCGAAGTCGTCGTGCCATTGAAGAATTTCGAATGATGCAACACACCCCACGAATTCGAAGATGACGACACTCCATGCTATTCCATAGACGATCGACAAAGCTCTCTCACTTCACTTCAAGTAGAACCCTCACTCAAAGAAGCTCATAGCTCCTTTGGTGTCCCATCCTTTGACCGTTTCATGGTCACAAACCTTCCCAACAATCCGGGTTTTTATTTTGTGCTCCGTCAAGTGCAGAATCTTGTACGCCGGTATGCGTCCCCCAGCTTTTGTAGATGACGTCTTGTTTTCTTGTCCGCGCCGCTTCTGTTATCCTCCGAGCCTGGGGGAGGGAACACATCCCCTCGACATCCTCACAGCCCACGCTGCATCCAACTACTCGATGCCTTGCATATGCGTTCCGTGCTCGTTGTGTCTTGTGGATGCTGGCAAACCGGTGGTTTCTCGTCCACGGTTGATGGCAGACGCAGCATGCCTTGGCTCCATCCTGCCCGTGTCCCGGAGACGCCGGCCGGTCGTACCGGCTGTCACTCTGTAATTCCGCCTTGCTGTTCTTTTCAACTCATTTTCTGGGACTCGAGCAAGGGCGTGTACATACTTTCGTGGAGGAATGTCGCCAGGAAAGCCACTCGAAATATACAGTAATACAAATAAATTAACTGAATGCATGGAGAACACACAAACCGTAGGCCGTCCTCGTACTGCGGTAAGTGAAAGTAGAAAAAAAACCAGATGGGAAGGAAGATATGAATAAAAGGGCCGTTGCACAGGGTTCTGCAAGCGATGATGTCTGATTCTGCTCAAAGTGTCGTGTGTTGCCTTCCTTTGCCGTCTCTTGGGAGTCCACACAACCACCAGCTGGCTCGTGGGGGGGTATAAAACAAAATTGGTTCGTGTAGGACAGGGGCGTGTGCATAATCAGGGGGCCTATCAAAATGGGGTCAGTTCATGAGCGCTCTGTAACTTGAGAACAAAAGTATATGGTACTTATGAAAGTCGAAGTCACGATTTGGACATCAGGAGTGAGGCTTACATATCTTGTGTTAAGGGCTCTTTGTGCCTGTCAAACACAACGTTCTGAATGTTGAGATTCGTTCTATTTTGGCTTCGTGCTCTATTATTGCATGATGCAGTATTGCGTGCATTCTGGTTCCGAAGCGTAAGATGCCAACAAAGTACAGTGCATGAGCAAGGGTCAGAAATCGGCGTTGAAGACAGTCTAGGTGGTGTCGATGTCTTCGGCGATGTATGATGATGCACGTCGATGCATGTGGTGATGTATGCGTTGTCAACATGGTGGGGGCCAAGGCACCCAAGAAGACAAATAGAAGACCGTGGAATAAATAGGAAGAAAAATAAAGGAAAATAAGGAACAAAAGGAGCAAAAAGGAAGCTAGGAAGCTTGTTCCGGATGGATCAGGGCAGGCCGGTCGGTGCATCCAACAATGGATTCTGGGATCCACGATACATGCAGATGTAGACAGGAATTGTGGACAAAGGGCCATCACGTATGGAGTCGATGTGTGTGAGCGACAAAGGTGCCCACTGGAATCGTTCACAAGAAGGTCCAGGCACTGATCAAAAGTGGAGGGGGGGTCAACAGTGAGCTGACGATGTTTGGGGTTTCAACCGGCCAGCCAGGAACTGGACCCAGGACCCAGATGTTGATGCACATCGTGGAGGTAAGCGCGGCAACCGGAGAGATGCTGGATATGTGACATCCGTATATGGCTGGATGGGGATAATGAATATGGAGGTACCTCGGAAGATATGATGCAGACGTGTCGGGCATCAAGTAGCAGGCAGTATGCGTGATCGGGGTAAGGTAGATGTAGCAGGCCGGAAGAGGCATCCCGGACATTCCCCATTTCATGATCGACCCTGCACGCAACCATTCCATCCAAGCCGTCAAAACTGTCGTGTGCCAAGGGGCTCTCGAGGGCCATCGTTCGATAATGTCATGCGAGCCTGCGTGGGAGGTCGCGGGAGGCTATGAGATTCGTGGAAAATCCGTGGGCCGTCGTGGGACATCGTGGGACATCGTGGGCCGTCGTGGGCTGTCGTGGGATGAAGTATTATCGTGCTGTCATAGGTCAACAAATAGCGGCAAAGGCGGACTTGAAACAATGTTTTTCCTCAATTCTTTTCTTGCAAGAGACTGACAATCTCGTGAACTATGCATTTTTCGAAGTCTGCAAATGTTTGTGTCGATGACTCAAAACACAAAAAACACCTTGGGCTAGAGCAGGGCAAGCTGCTTGTCTGCGAAGACGGAGTCTTGCAGACAAAGAAAGCAAATGTCGTCAAGAATATCAAACGCAGAATCTGTTTGCCCTCAATCTTCCCTGTTAAGTTCCAATATTTCGTCTCCAATGCTCACAAACGGCCTCTTAGGTACTCTCGAGACGACTAGGCCTCTGTTTAGGTAGCCTTTGTTTTGCTGTTCCAGTTGAGCTCTTCGAGTGGCTTGATCAGCTCGCCGGTCGGCCTGAATTCACTGGCTGCTTTGAGTTCCTCGTCATTGCAGAGTCCTTTGTTGGCCTGGCGGCGCCGTCGGGAAGCTTGTTCTCCTCGTTCAATTCTGGGACGTCGGGCGACTTGAGCTCCTAGATCAGGTCGAGCCCATCAGCCAGCTCATATTCTTTGGTTGGTTCAGGCCATTCGGTCGGCTTGGGCTTTTCATCGACAATCTCTTCAAGGTCGGCCGATTTGGGATCATCTACCGCCTTGGCCTCTTCGACATACGGAACATATGGGATGTTGGGGCGCTTGTCGATCGACCAAATCATCTGGTCTCGAGCGTGTCCGAACTGTTTCCCCATGACGTACTGCATGAACTTGATGATCTCAAGCGCCGAAGCGGGAATGGGTTGTTTGGTTCCGTTGATGAACAGACCGACAGCCTTTTCCTGTGGAAAGGTGAAAAGGCGGCCCTCAGAGAGAGACTGGAGTTTGCGTGTTGCCTCTATCCCCGTCTTGGTTATGCCGTCCGCCTCGAGGTAAAGACGGTTCAGCTGTTTGGCGCGGCGAGCGTGTTCCTCAGGCATGCACTTAAGATACACGGGGATAAACTCACGGCCAGCCTCGCGTGCAACTTCCTCGTAGCGGTTAGCACCCTCTGCGCCTTTCGCGTCATTAGCGCGGCTGTCGGTGAAGATGACCACACGCTGGCGTTGGGTCAGAGAGTCCTTGCCATCAGGACCAGATGTCTTGTCGTCGTCGCCGTGCACATACTTGCGGAAGCACTCCTCTTGCTTTTCTCGAAGAGGAGGTGCGAGGCCCTCGAGACCCGTGACAAGACGGCCCCCCAGGACTTCGAGACCAGGGCAGCCGCGGCCAGGGCACTCGATACCTGGGCACATTCCGGTCTCGTTGGGATTCCCGCAAATGTTGTATCGATGTGTATGGGTCTTGTGGGCCGGATCTGTGACACTGAAGCGGGTGTCGTCATTGGCATCAGAGACACTCAAGCCACGCGGGCGGCTCCCGTCACGGCTGGCATGGCGTGCCATCAAGACATCGCGAGGGAGGTGCCGCATGTCGACAAACTCGCGGTCGTCAATGATCAGAGCCCGGTCCTCCCCAATCATGGTCATGAGGCACTGCGCTAGGGCCAGCTTTCCCATAGAAGGCCAGCCATTGATCCAGATGAGGGGTTGGATGGGACGACGGTACGTTGGACCTGGGACGTGGAATTCGTACTTCTCGGGCTTCGGCGGCTTCGAAATGGGAGGATGGGGTTGAGCGTCACGCATCGTTACAGTCGGCGACGATACAAGCTTTCCATTTCATGCTTCATACGTCAGACAGGGACAAAAACAAAGCCAACGAGTTGTGGAGTGGAGTATTGCATCCGGAGAGAAATGGCCTTACCGAGATTAGCACTCTTGAGATTGCTGAAAGTCCGTCAAGTCCCAGATAGGCGAGGATATGGTTTCGAAGATGGAAGATTGAGATTCCCAGTCTGTTGTTGATGGAGAATCTCCGGAACATGGGACTCCTGCAGATGCAGGCTCTATTGTTTTGTTTTGATTTCGTGTCTCTGCGCGAGTATCTCGTTGAATAGACGCGTAGAATGGACCATCTTTTGTTTTTCGTTTACCATGGCATGGCAATGTATGGGACAACAGGACAGGACATACTCTAAAGGAGTGTGAGAAAAGGCAAACACTAGACAGCATACGTGAGGCCCCCATTTGGGGTTGTTTTGATATTTCACGATCAGATGAGAAATTGAGCGTATTAAAGGGGTCAGTCGTGGAAAATTGAGCTCCTTCCATAGAAAAGGAAGGTATCCTGAGCTCCAGCCGATATTTCCTCGGAGGTCGGCCAGATACGGAGGAGGTGCGAGTGGCCATAAATATTCAAAAACAGAAAGAGCGAGTACATGTTGCGATGTCACTCGTTCCTTCCTCACACGATCAAGAATAGGAGGTATTACGGAGTACAGGAGCCATGGTCACAGACGAAACAACACACTTCCTGATTAGGAAAGTAAGGTCTTGTGCTAAAGTAGCCTGGCGAATCACAGTCATTTATTCTCAAAGCGCGGAGGCTCTTCTCCGACCAGCCTGCGGCTCTCCCATCGTTCTTTCCCTTCTTGTAAATGCATTGTCAAACCTGTTCGGCGGGACGCACGGCAGGCTGCGGCGAGGGCGGCGATGACTGTTCTTTCCTGATCCGGAGAGCTTCGGCAGGAAGCTGCACTTTTTGAGGAGAGAAAAAGGAAGCAGCAAGGGGGCAGTAATTGTGACCGCTGCAGCCGCCTTTCCCCCCCAATTCTTTCTTCCTCTGCTCTCTCCCTCGATGTCCCCCACTTCGTTCAAAAGTTGGTTCCAACGTGCCATGCAATCGTTCGAGCTTGCATCAAAGCAAAAAAAAAAAAAAAGAAAAGAAAAGAAAAGAAAATAGCAATAAAAGAAAGCCGGCTCGAAGATAGGGGCAAGCAGTGCTTAAAATGGTAGGAAAAAGGAGGGATGTGCAAATTTGGTTCAATTAGGAGAAGCCCCAAAAGCCAAAGCCCAGTCCGCCCATTTTGAGAACAAAGAAAACGTGCATGAAGGAGAACAAAGAAACTGCTGCAGGCTGCAGACGCCGGACCTGCAACGGTGGCACGAACGGGCCAACGATAAAACAGGACCAAGCACCACACACACACACGACACGTTAAAAAACATGAAATTGTGAAATTCAAGGCGGTCGGGCGACCTGTTTTTAGTACGGAGGTTGCCGAATGTAGAATGAAGTGCATCAAAGAAAAAAATCCACACGGTTACGAAGAGCATGTCAGATGCGCCGTATATGCAAGGATACAGGGAACACTGGGCTTGACTTTTCTTTGTTGAACGGAAATGAGCTACATTATGGTGTCGGTCGGGACTTTAAAAAAAAAATAGAAAGAAAACTGTTCAATAAATTCTGGTTCGTAAGGCAATTAGTAAAAAAGGACAAGAGAAGACAAATGGTGAGATATAGGAAATTCGTCATTCATTAGGCCTCAGTCGCCATGAAAAAGTAAAAGGTAGAAATCCAAGAAAGAAAATAAGAGGAATAAAAGGGTAGATACAGGTAAATGGGTAGACTGAAGGACGGTGAGTAGAAGTAATAAATCGGACAAGTGGCAGACGTAACAACTAGGGGAAGATAAAGTACAAGTCGAAACTGGCGCACTCAATCACATTTCCCGCCAAGGTGCTCGATGTTCTGGCGAACCTCGTCCGTCAGATCGCCACGGTTGCGGTAAATGTAAGAGGCAGTCTGGGGCCAAAAGTCAGGATGAGGGAGAGGCAGCTCAACGGCATCGCCAGCCGCAACACGGCGCGACAGAATAATGGCAGCAAGGGCAGGCAGGCCGCCGAGAGACGGGTGAGGACGCAAGGGGATCAAAACACCGCCGTCAGCCTGGAACTGGTCGGGCGGAGCAAGGTCCTTCTGGCTTGGCTGGCGGCTGTGCTTTCCGGCGGCCTGGCTCCGCAGGTTGGGGTGCGGGCTGGCCGGCGTGTGCGGCGAGTGATCAGACGCAGGACGCTTCATGCCGGTCGTGTAGTTTGGAACATTGCCTCCGCCAGCCGTGACAGGCGTTGGGGGTGGCGCTGCCGGTACAGATGCTGTATTAGCTGATGAGGGCAAGGCAGACAGCGGCGAACGCGGAGGTCCAGCAATGGGCGAGGCCAGGATACTGACGCTCGACAAGCGACGACGATCAGTCGGCTGCCGGGGAACAGCGTCCAGAAGCTCCTGGAGATCAAATTCACGGCGCAGCAGGAACGGCTTCCGGTCCTTGCTGTCAGGTACAACGTAAGCCGATACCAGCAGACGTCCCTCGGGGGGTGGTGTCAGGCCAGCATCACTGGCAGCACCACTTTCGTTCTTGACGGATGGCGCCGCGCTGCTGCTGGCATTGCTGCTGCGGCGGCGGTGGGCCAGATGCACGGCCTTGACATTGACACAGGGCGATAGCGTACGAGGAGACTGCAGCGGGCTGTGTGGCGGGTGAATGCCAACTGCCGACTGGGGAGCGTAATAGTGCTGCCTATGCTGGGGGTGCTGCTGCTGATTCGAAGGCGGGTTCGCCGTCACGAGAGGCGTCAAACGGCGGCTCGGCGGTTGAGGCAGGCTACGCCTCTGCGGCTGTCCCGGAGAAGGGGACTGAGACTGCGACTGCGGCGGCGAATCCTTTGACATGGGTGAGTGAGGAAGACCAGACAGAAGGATGGCACGGTTCTGGGCCGAAAAGGCCGAACCACCACGCGCGTTCTTGTCAGAAGCAGGAGGGCGGTCACCACGACCACCACCGGCCCGTTCAGCAACAGGACTGTTCAGGGCAAAGTCGCCGATACGCATAGCGAGCTCAGTACGGGCCGAGGATGGAGGCGGCGTCAACATACGTGGCGGGGCATCGGCAGGAGCCGAGAAGCGTGCTGCCGACGTATCAATGGAGGCGGCCATGTTGCTGGTTGGCTGAGACGACTTGCGCGTCCGGGACCGAGTTGGCGAAGATGCCAGAGGGGGAGAGGATGAAGACGACGGCGGAGATGAGCGATGCTTGATGTCCTTGGCGAGGCGATTGGCCATATCTCAAGGAGGAACAAGTGGTAGGAACCGTCAGGTGTCGTGCAAGGATCTGTTTCTGTGTCTGCGCCCGTCGTGTTGGCTCTTCCAAGACCCTTGCACGCCGATCAGGTTTGAGACAGCTCGTGATGGGGAGAATCCTGGTGAAATGCAAGGAAAGAAACAAAAATGAACAAGACACAGAAAAAATAATGAAGAGGTAAGAGGAGGATAGACCGAGATGGGTGCCCAGAAGTGGGTGGGAATACCATAAATAGAAACCAGGAGGGTCTCGCAAGAAAGTGAGTCGTAAACAAATGAAAGAAAATGAGAAGAAAGAACAGGGAGAAGAAAACAGGAAAACAGGAAACGGAAACAGAGAATAAAGAAAGTCGTGATGGTTGTGAGGGTCGGCCAGGGAGCAAGCAGCCACAGTTTGTACGATGAAATGCTTCTTCTTGTTGTTTTATTTCTCTTGACCCTTCTTTCTGGCGTTATTGATTTTGATGATTCGATTTCGATATTAATTAGGCGCCCATCCCCTTCTCGATGCCGGGCAAACAAAAGCTGATGGCCTCATGCCTTGTTGTTCAATGCAACTGAAGGGGGTATAACAGCGAAAGAAAGAAAAGGAAGAAGAAAAGAAGAAAAGAGGAAAAAAAAATAAGGAGAGAAGATGAAAGGATGTCAACGAGCGACCGGGGTGGATGTGAAAGACATCAAATACGAAAAGGGGGGCAGCGGCGGGAGAAAGAATAAAAAAACAAGAATAAAGGAAGATGGTATAAAGAAAGGATGGGAAGGAAGAAAGAAAACAAGAGAAATGCCTCAGCTGAAAGAACTAACAGTCTTTGATACCGTGCCACACCAATCCTCAGCGACAAAGAAAACCAGAAACCAGAGCTGCAGTCACACACACCACCCGAAACTACGGCCGCGGATATATATGCTGCGGTTGTGTGATGAAAGGAAGGAAATAGAGAATGCAGAAAGAAAAAGGAGAAACAGGTTGGTGTGATTAATATGGTTCTCTTGCATCCACAAATCACTGTAACTGTGAATAAGAATTCGAAGAATGCGAAAGTGAATGTTGGGCAAAGTGTTGGGGTAAGACAACAGTCGTGTTGTGGTTGTTGCCAGTTCTGGATATTCTGAACCGTCAGGTTCGCGCTTAGTGGATTTTGTTTTCTTTCCTCCTTTTTTTTTCATTGTGCCAACTCAACCCTTGCTTTGCCCTTGCGTTCGCAACCCTGACTTTTTTTTTCTGTGTGGTCAGCTTTTCTTTCAACTCAAGTATACAACCAGGCTGCACCAAAGAAAGTGGTGGAGAAGAACAAAGGCTCGCTGCCCGGTCTATTGGGGCCAAGTGCCGAGCCAACGGTGACGCGACGACAAAGAGGCGGGCGAAAAGGGAGAGAAAGGGTCTTTTTCAGAGGGGCCAACGAAAACGAAATGAAGAATGGATGGATCGAGACCAAAACAAATAAAAGAGAAAAAGGCGAGCAAAAGTCCTGTTGGCGTCCAAGCGAGGCAAACACCAGAAAGAAAACACTAACACATATAAAAGAAATGGGAAATGAGGCGGCAGAACGGCGTTATGATAGATAGGCAGAGATAAAAAGTGAAAGAAGAGACAAGGGAGGTGACGAGAAAAACAGAAAGACAGAAAAGAAAGAACCCCCAGACTGTGAATCAAGCCATCACCACAAACGCATTCGGAAGGTCGTGTCGTCCTCTGTTTCCTTGCAGCGTTCACTTGTCGTTCACTCCTTCCCATTTCCCCACCAGGTGTTTTCGTTCCTTCCTCAATATCTCTACGTCTCGATCCTCATTTCATAAACTTGTCGTTAGTCCTCCGTAGCCTCGCATCTTCTTTGTCATCCTAGTGGTGCACTACCCCTATTAATTACGATATGCCTTGATTTTTCAAAGGCTCTGCGAAGCTACAAGCACGCTTTGGAACAATGAAACAGCGTCGTCTGGCACCAAAAAGAAACGAAAACGCGTTCGTGGACCTCAGATTCCCACATTTTGCAAGGTTGAACCCGGCAGTCGGCTCTAGCTTGGCTACGACAGCTCAAAGAAGAAAGAAAAGAACAAAAGGAAGAAAGGAAAAAGAAAAGAAAGAAAAGAGGAGCGAGCGTCAAGCGAACGGCGCACGGCGCACGGAGTATTACAGGGCCCGTATTCGGAAAGGGGGACCCGGCGAGGAGGAGAGAGGATAAAGAAGAAATATGGATCCTTGCTGTTGAAAACAAAGAAAAGGACGAGGCGAACGTCATCAGATAGGATAGCCTTTAGAGCGGGAAGAAATCAGAATCCAATGTCACACGAAAAATTGTGCGTCGTACGAGGATAAGCAGTCTGTTGGATAAGCAGGAAATGGAAAGAGAGAGTAATTCCAAAAGGAGAGAAAATAGGACGAGAAAAGAAAACTTGCAAAGGGCGCTGTGTTGGAGAAAAGAGATCTCAGATCGAAGGGTCGAAATCGAAAGGCAAAATACCCAACATATGGGAAATGCCGAAAATGGCTAGATACAGGGGCGCGCTGTGAGCCGCACGTGACACCGCGCATTGTGTGCTTACGCCCTTTTGCCCAATTTGGCTTCTTTTTGGCGCTTTGCTGTCCTCACATTGCCAGGGCCATTTACGACGCCGCCGCCAGCCCCGACGCTCTTTGACGACACTCGCTTTCTTTCTTGTTCATTGATTCTGCTCTTTCACGCTACCTTCCTTTTGCGCGTATCCTCCCTTGGCGCCTTTCCACCTGGGCCCAGCCAGCGTTCGCCCAACAGCTCTCGTCCCTTTCCTTGTTCCTCCAAATAGGTGGGATGTGATCGAGATTGACGAGCTTCTGTCGGCTCGCCCTCTTTCGAATTTGCTGTCTTTGCTTGTTCCGCCCCATTGGGAGGCGCAACCGCTCGGGAGGCGAGGCAACACTCGGCCGAAAATAGAAAGCACGAAACGGCTTTCTATCCGACGACATCCCAGAATCCCGAGCTTCACGACGGATACATCGACCGCTGCCAATCTCCAAACAGTCAGCTACACAGCACGCGCTCTCATGGCTGACTCTGCTGTGTCTGGCGGTGCAACCGCAGCAGCTGCCGCGGCTGCCAGCAACTACAAGAAGCTCAAAGAAGACTTTGTCTCGAACCTCTCCGGAGGATCGGCGGGCGAAGTGTTTCTCGTGACGGCCGTCGCTCCGGTTAGTCTTTTCTGTTTTCTTTATATCCCATCCCTCGTGGCCATGGCTTCTTTCTTTGCTTCTCCTTGCAATTCCATATTTTGTCCATTTTCCGGATTTTGTCCATTTTCTTTTCGCTCTTTTGCCTTTCTTTCTTTCGTGATTATTTGTCCTCTTGTCGTTCTTTTGTTTCCTTTGATATAAAACCCTGCTAGCTGTCAGAACTAACTCTTTGCTCTTTCTTCTTTCCCCCCCTTTCTTTCATGCATTAGGTAGCCGTTCTCGCTTGGTCTGTTTTGCAGCGCCGCCAGTCATTTTTCCGCCCCTTCTCGCCGCTCGCCTTTGTTGTCGACTTTTTCCTCAATGCCGGCGCCATCCTCCTCGCCATCACGCTCTACTCTAGCCAACCCCTCCTCCTCAATGGCCTCCTCATCGCCCAGACCCTGTTCGTCCTAGCCCTGCCACGCGGCAAGCCGCGGCGGGTAGCAAAGAAGCCGCCCAAGGCAGCCACAGCCGCCGCAGGGTCTGGATCCAAGACATCCAAGGCGGCTTCCGCCAAGTCCGGGGCCGTCGCCGCCCTCCCAAAGAAGGCGTTCCTCACTACATACCGCGGCTGCATGATGGTCGTCACCTGCCTGGCGATTTTGGCCGTAGACTTCCGCATCTTCCCGCGTCGGTTTGCCAAGGTCGAGACCTGGGGCACTTCGCTGATGGATATGGGCGTCGGCTCGTTTGTCTTTTCGGCCGGTGTTGTGGCCGCCCGTTCCGTCCTAAAGGAGCAGCAGCTGGTTCTGGCAGGGAACGCCAAGGCTGTGCCATCGCTGGCCCGTCGTCTGTTGACGTCGCTGCGTCACTCGCTACAGCTGCTTGCCCTCGGCATCGTGCGTCTGCTCAGTGTCAAGGGTCTTGACTATGCCGAGCATACCACCGAGTACGGCGTACACTGGAACTTTTTCTTCACACTGGGCCTCCTCCCGCCGTTTGTAGCCGTGGCCCAGGCCGCCATGCAGGTGATTCCGTCGGCGGCTGCGTTGTCGCTGCTGGTGGTGGGTGTCTACCAGATTGCCCTTGAGACGACCAACCTCAAGGCATACGTGCTGACGGCACCTCGGGTCGATTTGCTGTCTAAGAACCGTGAGGGTCTAGCCAGCTTTATTGGGTACCTCGCCATTTTCTTGGCCGGCCAGGATACCGGCATGTACCTGCTGCCATCCACCCCGTCAGAGACAGCAGCGTCACGGAGGAGCGGCGATGCCGGTGTCCTAGCCCGGGTCCGGCAGACGCTGGCTGCCAATCGCCTCGCCGCGTGGGCCGTGGTGTGGTGGGTGCTGCACCAAGTGTCCATCAACCGCGCGCCACTAGGTCTGGGCCTCACAGAGTCCCGTCGCCTTGCCAACTTGCCATACGTGCTGTGGGTGCTGTCCTTTAACGTGCAGCAGCTGACCATGTTCTACCTGGTAGACAAGATTGTGTTTGGCGGCGACGGCGGCCAGGAGGCTTCCACTGATAAGGGTGATGCCGCCGCCGCGTATGACGAGGCCACGAGCGTCGTGCTGCGGGCCTTTAATCGCAACGGTCTGGCCATCTTCTTGCTTGCCAACCTGCTGACGGGCCTCGTCAACATGACTGTGCCCACACTCGACGTGGGGCAGTCCGTGTCTATGGCCATCCTGGTTGCGTATGCGGGCGTCGTGACGACGGTCGCCGTGGCGCTCGAGGTGTACAACATTACGATCAAATTGTAGTGGCCCGGTCCTTCAGGGCGCCATGTGCACATGTACACATGTACGTATCAAACCCAGACTGCATGTGTCTGGGTAACGTCGTTGACTATGTCGGATATTAAAAGACCTTTTTTGTTTTCATTTGTAGTGTAAGATAGATAGAGTCCCACAGACTAAGGTGGATTAATTCATAATATCATTGTAAACTCAGTCAGTGTTGCATCGACTAATCGAGGCTTGGGTCTTGATTCTTTAATATGGACACCGTGGGCGAGCTGAGACTGGACGACAGAAATTAGAGACAAGTGTCGATGTGTGACAAGATCCGGTAGGAAGCTCTCTTGACTTGAGGACATGGGCATCACGAACCTGGTCTAGGTGTGGTTTATATATCGAGATGCTTGTCAAAGGTGTGCAGGGCGGTAGTTGTTTATTGTTGTCGCTATTTTTTTGAATATTCTTTCACAAAAAATAAGTGTCTTTGTAAAAAAAAAAAAAAAAAAAAATCTATTATTTATTTATTCGATTTATTGTGTTTATTTTATTCTATAATTTTTTACGACAAATAATGACATAGAATTTTCCAAGATCTACTTTGAAATAAAACCAATCGCCAATAATAGCATCTGCGAAAGTAGGTACTTCGATGTCTCAATTTTGCCATGTTTCTTTGTATCGTTATTCGATCTCATCATATTTTCATGTTAAGCCTCAACAACGTCACTGTTGGAATGCTGTCACATGCAGGCTCTCACGAACAATCCCCGCCAAACCGTTGCATCTACCTCATGGAACGCGGTTCAGACACTTGCCCATAGCACAAATACCGAGTCAAAAGTTATGTAGCATTCCAGTCCTCTGAATTCTCTACCGAGTATTCTTCAGCGAATGTCTCTCCCTTATTTGGTAGGTGTCACACTCTCTTTCGTGACAGTTTCCCTTGCATTCCAGTTGGACCCCTTGCATGCGACCCGAGTTGCTGTCAACTGTGGTTTGCCACCTCGCCGTTGTCGAATAGCGTGTCTTGACCTTATTCTCTGAGTTGGCCCATCTGGATAGGCCGCTGGAATGCCATTTACGCGTGAGAAAACAAATAGCTGTCGAACTACGCGTCGGATTCAATGAGGC
Source organism: Sporothrix mexicana (assembly GCA_021396375.1). Classification (NCBI taxonomy): domain Eukaryota; kingdom Fungi; phylum Ascomycota; class Sordariomycetes; order Ophiostomatales; family Ophiostomataceae; genus Sporothrix; species Sporothrix mexicana. The sequence goes on along the minus strand of WNYC01000081.1, from coordinate 100,846 downwards.
AAGAGTAAAAACACACAACCCCTCGTTGCATGCCTCTTTTTGGCGACCCCAGTATCACGAAAGGATAGAGAGAAACATGGATGGGAAGGACATGGAAGGCACTCCTCCACATCAACCGAACACATGGGACTGCATTTTCTGGTGTCCCGCTTCCTGTCGCCTCTTGTTTCTGCGCTTCCCTTTCCGTCACCTTTCCGTCTCTGGCGCCTCATCTCCGATGCCGTCAATGCCTTCTTTTGACTTCCTTTTGCTGTGGACAGTGTCTTACCTTGCAATATATCGCTCTGGGCTGGGTAATAATGGTCCTTCACCCAAGCACGCACAGTATTCCAACAATAGAGTCCTCTTGGGCCTCCGTATATTTGGATAGCCATATTGACTTGGATGCGGCTGTTTTTGGAGGCAAACTAGACAGGCAGATTGACCAGTCGCAAAACAGGAAAAAAGAAAACACAAGACAGACTGAAAGTTGATGTTCATGCGCCTCGGCAGGGTTGCAATACATTTTGACGGACGCGACACACGCAGCATTGACCTGCCATTGGGTAAAAAATAGTAAAATCGGGCGTCGAAACGCAAAAAAGTACGGGGAAGAGCCACGTTGACAGAAGACAGGCAACCGTCAAAATGCATGACCATTCAGAAGAGCCGCCAGAGTTGTGAGAGAAATACTCCGTACGCCGTAACGTGAACTCGCTTGTCAGATTTTGACACCGTTTTGGAATACTCTCTGCGCTTTGAAGTCAATTAGAGAGACAAGATGCTGTATCCCGGAGGATTTCTCTCTCGATGCTATTGCTTTGTTTGCATTTCGCTGTTCTGGAGTTCCGTGACGGTACTCCTCAATAGGCCTTTCTTTCTCGCGTCTGTGCCTCGCCGTTTGTTTTCATGCACACTGAAATTTGTGTCTCTCAATTTGCGTGTCGAAATCTCGATATTCTCTCAGTGTCCTGTCGCCTAGATCCCCTGCGTTCTGCGTCATGCAGGCGGCATGTAGCTTACTTTGGTTCGTTTCTTCCAGATAAAGCAATCGCCCGGTAAACGGGGACGCGTCAAACATGGTCTCGCAGTGCCTGATCCTGGAATCGGCCCCAAAGATTGGCTGTCAAGTTCGCGATGTTTCCAGATTTGACTGGCCGACAGCATCTCGAGTTCTCATATCTCGAGTTCTCGAGTATCTCGGCCCAGGATTTCTCTCATGAGTCCCAAGTTGGACTGGCGCATTTCAACGTGTGCATGTTCCCTCGATTCTGAAATGCTCGACGTCCAATCCGTCATGGCGATGTGGACGGCTACTGGACGCTGTCAATGTGGGCGGTCATTTTGTCTTGAGAGTGTCTTCTGTTTTCTTTTTCCTTGCGCATCTTCCGCCTCTGGGAAAAGTGGATTTGGGGCCATCCTCATTATGGAGTAATATCGCTGTAATGGCTAGCAACTGCCAGGAGTGGAGTCGCGGACATCGAGACAAATTGACAGGGGCCGAGGACGAACCATTTGCTCGACAACACACAGATTTGGTAAAAAATTGGGTGGAAAAAAGAAAGAAAAAGCCAATAACGATGTTAAGCCACACATGTTTTGTTTCAGCGCCTCACTTGTGATAATACGCAAGGGAGACAAGAAGAGCGAACACGAGGAAGGAGAGGGCATCCGGTGTTGGTCGTGCTTTCTCTTTGTTTTTGCTGGCCCTCGGTCATGACCAGTCGCGCTTTCTCATTGCGCGTCTGCTTGCCCGGGCACCCCGAGATATAAGGAGCGCCTGTGGTATTATCAGAACAAGCACAGGCCAGGGCGCGGTAGTGAGAGGCATTGACTGTGAAATGACGAGGGAAGAAAAGATACCCAGAGCATTACTGACTCCATCCCGCATCCAGAAGGCGGCCGATGTCGACAGGGAACCAGCACCAGTTATTCGGGACGAGCAGCCGTTGTGCATTTCAGTGTGTGTAGTCAGAGAGGCAAAAGCCCAAGCCTGGGCAAGAACGAAGCCTGGAGCGTGGTGGTGTGCGCCTTCCTCCTTGGGTTGTTTTATGTTTTCGATGCGGCCATCCTGGCTGCCCATCGTCTTGCACTAGACACCGTGTTCCGTGTTTCTCGTCGTTCTTTCCCCTTTCCCCTTCCTCCGTGCACCCCTGTCGCCCAAGAGTGGACCCTCGCCTGCCCCACGAGTGAGATTAAAACAAAATTACATGGCCAGCAGGCCAGTCGAACCTTACCGCCTTTCTTCAATCCATCCTATTCTTGGCCACCGCCCAGTTTCGCGCCCTGGCCTTCTGCCAGCAAAAATACGGAGTAATACCGACATGCAGAAATGCAGACAACGGTCAACTGCCTTCCAAAATGCTGAAATGACAAACAAATTACAGGGTGGCCGAGCGGATAGCATAGCTTGTGAAGCTTCCTTGTGTGGCACGCGTGGGATCACCATAGCGGCTTCCTTCTGTAAATTGCTTGTACTCCCAAGGTCATAAATCGTAGCCCATTGCTCCTTCCGTGTGCATTCGCTTCTTCTCGAACAAGGAAGGAACATTGGAGATGCCCCTGCCGCTGTCCAAGAATTTATGCATCGACATGAATTTCCACTTCGTACGAGGATGCAAAGTAAACTTTCACCTCAACTTCTACGTCGTACGCTTTTTTTGCTAATTGCTACTGGCGCAGTTTGGCTCGACATTATTCGCGATTTAGCGCACCCCTGTCACTCTAGCCCACTTCTCTCGCTACCCACATCCATCGCTTCTCCCCTGACTTTATTGTTATCCTGCCGCCTTTTGGGATCAACCATCGTTTTCCCCTTCTGAGGTCTCCACCCGCATTGTCCGCTATTCTGACGCGACGGACTTTTTTTTGCTGGTGTCTGGTCAGAAATACAGGAAAGCAGCCATCACGCTGTTGACTTGCCTCGATCGCTTCGAGTTCCTTTCCGCCTGCAGCACAAGAATACGAACAGACGTGTATCGTTCCTTGTCATCTTGCTGTTGCTTTGTGCATCCCTCGCAACTTTGTCCCTGTGTGTGTCAAAAGCTCGTGGTTGCTCACTTACTCATCTCGGCCGTCAAAGTAGCGTGCTGTTCCTATCCGTCGACGTCTACAGGCACGCTACTGTTGGACCTAATTTTGTAAGTAAGATACGCTGTCATCTATCTCTGTTGTTCTCCCTCCTGTCGAGCATTGTGCACTGGCCACCTTGATCCCCGAACCACCAAAACGACGCCATACTGACGGGCCTTACGGGCCTTTTGTTTCTAGCCTCGCATAAACAGCGAGTTGAGCAGGGCGTTTTGGCGTTGTCGCGTCTTTGGCACACCCCCGTCCGTCCCTCTACTTTCGCACATTTGCATCCTCCCTCCTACCACCCAATCCTCCCCCTTTCGCGCGTTGGTGCTCCTCCTCCTATTCCTCCGCGGTCCTCTTTCTCACCTTGCCGCCCACGATTCCGCTATCTCTTCTACTCTCTCCTCCTCTCTTGTTTCCCTCTTCTCCCTTTCGTCACCGCCTCCCTTTCTTCTTGCCTTACGCCTCTGCCGTGTGTTGATGCCACATCGATCTGCATCCGCCAGCACACATCGCCCCATTGGAATCAACAGGCTCACCGCAAAGCCAATTTGCCATACGACTCCAAGGAGCAAGGGAGTCAACAAGCGGACTGAATAAGTTGATCTGGTTTTTGGATCTTTGTTGTTTGCCGCCGCCCTCACTCGACTTGACCAACGTTATCAACGACGCCATCAGGGGCGCGCCCAACGGACTGAACGGCCGCGCGACGACAGCCCAAAGAAAACAACTAGCGACGACCTTCAACGGCCGATAGAAAAGACAGGATAATACGCAATCGACATACCGGCCGACAAGTTTCACGACTGCAATTGATTTCTGCGCAACAATGACCAGAGACTTTTAACGTTTGCCGTTGTTGATCTGTTTTTTCTCTGCGGGTTTGCCTTTGCGCCGCTTTTTGCGTGTTTTGCAGTGGACGTTTCTCTCAACCCCTTCGACTTACCTTTAATTTCCTGCCGGCCTTTGTGCTTTGTTTTGCTTGTCTTGCTAGGTCAGCTCACAGCAAAGCACCAGCAATCAAATCATAAGGTCGCGACAATAGTCCAATCAACGACGACAAAGTTCCAGCCAGCTCACCAGTTTGGCAACTGGTTTTTGATCTGACTGGTTTTTCTTCTGCATTGCGCTTTGCTTTCTTCTTCACCGTTGTTTGTGTGTTTGCTTTAGCATCGCATCCTGCTCGTTTATTGAGCTGCAATAGCGCATTTCCTCCCTTGGGATTCCTCTGTCTCATCTCATTATTCCTTTCGATCGACATTTTACCCTTTACCCATTCACCAGTCGCTTCCTGTTGTTCATATCTCCCATTGCACTTTTACCGCATACAGCCTCAGTTTGCTTGGCCGACTTGCGCATTTGCCCCGTACCAACGCCCTCGCTCGAAACGACAAGCCCAGCCGTGCTATTGGGAAAGCAGAACGCTGTGGGAAAACGGAATCTGTCTCGACATTTTCCGTGTTATTTTGACACCCGCGACCTGCCGTATTTTCGCTGTACCCGATTGTTCCTGATCGAGACGCGCGGCTGCGTGTAAAATGTCATCTGCTGCCCTACAGTTGCCCGCCGGACTACCGCCATCGACCCGACACTACACGTCGTCTCACTCCTCACCGACACGTGAAGTCTATCATGCAAATCAACAACAACAGCAGATCACCTCATCAGCTTCGCCATCTTCTTCATCCCGGCCGTCCCGCCAAAGCAGTGCCGGTGTTCAGAACGGTGGAATCGCAAACAGCAACTACATCACCAACAGCAACAGCAGCGGAGCCTTTCACAACGGTGTAGGCTCTGCGCACATGTCACAGACAAACTCTCCCATGGGTTCACGAGCTGCCCTCTCTTCGCCAACGGTTGTCCCCACGGCCGCTGGGTCAATTCCTGACTACCAACCGAGCCCAGCTTCTTCTGAGCGCCGCCGCCGTCACCACAACCCGCCGGTCGCTCCCCCACGCACATCTTCACAACAACAGCACCAATCGATGTCTGGTGCACCATCATCCAGTTCAGGCTCCCGGAGAACGGCCACGGCTGCCGCTTCGGGATCAGACTCGCCTCGGGCCCGCAACCGCGATGCACGGGACGACTCTGCACGGCGGAGACAACAGCAAGAGCAGGAGTATGCCCAACGGGTTGCTGCTGCTGGAAGCTCGAGATCGGCCGGCTCGACTACTCTCCCAATACGGAACCATGGCTCCATGCCTTCATCTCATACACCATCACGGGAGACTAGCGAGATCCTCAACACGGTGATGGTGTCCCGAGACGAAATCGATGTGGAGCGTGAAAAGGCCCGGCTTGCCATGGCTCAACAGGACGACGATTACGACGACGCCGCACCCCCGCCCATCGTGAACAAAAATGCCGTTCCAGAGCAGCATGCTGAAGAAAGCCGCCGTGGCGGCCGTAGTCGGCATGACCATTCAAGGCGAGAGAAGCAGATCAAGTTTGGCGAGTACATTCTCGGAAACACGATTGGTGAGGGCGAGTTCGGAAAAGTCAAGCTTGGCTGGAAACAAGAAGGCGGTGTCCAGGTACGTGCTTTTGACAATACACTGCTCACAATTGTTTGTTTACACATTACTGACTTGTTGATTGATTTTATAGGTCGCTATCAAACTCATCAAGAAAGACACCCTGGGTAACAACCCGACTCGTATGGCCAAGATCAAGCGCGAGGTCAACATTCTCCGTCAACTAAACCACCCCAACATCGTTCAGCTTCACAAAATGGAGGAGTCCGAGCACCACTATGGAATCGTCCTGGAGTATGCATCGGGCGGTGAGCTTTTCGACTACATTCTCAACCACCGCTACCTGAAAGACCACGCCGCCCGCCGATTATTTGCTCAGCTCATTTCGGGTGTTGGCTACCTGCACAAGAAGGGCATCGTTCACCGTGATCTGAAGCTGGAGAACTTGCTTCTGGACCGGAACCGCAACATCATCATCACCGATTTTGGCTTCGCCAACACCTTCGACCCGGCCGAGGAGCTTACAGAGGAAGAGGAAATTAACCTTGTGGACCGCGAGTACATCAAGCGTATGGGTTTCGATATCATCAAGCCCAACGGCATGCGGAAAGCGGATCTGATGCAGACGAGCTGTGGTAGCCCCTGTTACGCCGCCCCCGAGCTTGTCGTCAGCGATTCTCTCTACACCGGTCGCAAGGTTGATGTTTGGAGCTGTGGTGTTATTCTGGTAGGTCACACCGCTTTACTCCATGTAAGGCTACTATATTTACTGACATGCCATTTCCAGTACGCCATGCTCGCCGGCTATCTGCCCTTCGACGACGATCCGAAGAACCCGGAAGGCGATAACATCAACCTCCTCTACAAGTACATTGTCAACACTCCTCTCACCTTCCCCGAATATGTCACACCTCACGCCCGTGACCTCCTCCGCCGCATTCTCGTCCCCAACCCCCGGCAACGTGCGGATCTCTTTGAAGTCGCTCGCCACAGCTGGCTCAGTGAGTACGCCAACGTGGTCGAGTTCATCACCAGCAGCACTACGAGCTCTGCCGATATACAGAACATCCCTGCCTCAACAGAGGACGACGATGGCCCCATGTTGGGTCGCAGCTCCTCAGTGCGCGAGGCATCCAAGAAGGCTGTCGCGTCGCCGACAATTGGTGGCCTGATCAGCAAGGCAGGCAATGTCGACCCCGAGGCCGAGGCCGCGATGCTCAAGCAGCAGAAGGACAACAAGCGCCGGACTGTGCAGGTCGAGTATGTCGCACCCACGACACAGACCCAGCGCGGTGGCGAGGCCACTTCTGGTGGTGGAAAGACCCGCGCTCGCCCCACCAGCCAAGGCCCGACGGCCGTCAACCCCAACGCCATCCCGACATCACCGACCGAAAAGCCTTTGCCACGGGATCCTCCGACCGGCAAGTCATCGCGGGACTCAAGACGCCCGCCAAGTGCCCACCGCACAGCTGGCTCAGCTGCAGCCGTTGCTGCCGCGACTACTGGTACTGGTTCGACGCGTGCCAACCGCGATGGCAGCCGTGCCGTTTCTGAGGCCGCTTACATCACACAAGGCTCTGCCAGCCGCCCTGTCACCGGCGGCTCCATGGGCCCTGCCAACACTCGCACTGCACCCAACCGTGCATCATTCGGCCAGCCTGTCCCCCCGGCGGTTGCCGGTACTAATGCGCAGGGCAGGATCCAGCAGCCTAAGAGCAGTAGCGGCCGTAGCTACGTCATCTCGAACCCGATCCCGCAAGACTCGTCGACGTTTGGCCGCCCCAGCATCAGCGTGCCTCCCAAGTTTGCCCAGGTGTCCGGATTTGCTGATGGCGAAGGCGAGAATGCCAGCACTAGCAAGCCCCAGACCCCTGAGGTTAAGGGACACCGCCGGTCAAACACGATTGGCGACATCACCGACAAGCTCCTCGGCCGCAGTGGCTCCATCTTCGGCGGTAAGAACCGGAAGAAGCCCGACCAGCGCCAGTCCGTCAGTGTTGAGAAGGCCTCTCGGAGATACCCTCCAGTCAGCATGTCGAACAGCGCTGTTATCCAGGGCAATGTTGCTCCGTCTGACGAGCCTCGTGCGTCAATGGATTCCACAGCTCGGCAGTCAAGACGATCCTTTTCATTGGGATTGGGCAAGAAGCGGTCGGGTAGTATCGAGGGCTCGCAGACATCTCATGAGAAGCAACACTCGCGTCGTTTCTCTCTGCTCCCCGGCTCATTCTCGCTGAAGTCGATTGGCATCAACAAGGATACCGACACCGGCCCGGAGTCGCAGATCGACCTCCCGATCCAGGAACCCCCACAGGACGTCAGACTCGGCTCGCCGACCGACAGCCTTGAGCCCGCCTACGACGGCATGTACACACACCTGTCCGAGTCCCAGCAAGCCGCAGCAGACAGTGGCCGCCTTCAGCAGCAGCTCTTGCAGCAACAGCAGCAGCATGTACAAGCTCAAGGCCGCCCCAGCCTGCACTACCCGCAGCCACCCCAGCAGCCTCAGCACCAGCGCCACGTGTCGGCCAGCCAATTCGAGCGCCAGCGGCCTTCTGCCCTACAGGAAGTGACAGACAATGTTCAGCGCAACCCGCCTCGGTCGGCACCGTACCAGGGTGACGGCGAGGGCCGTGTCGGCACTGCGAACAATGCCCGCGGTGGCCGTGTTGTCCTGCAGAAGAACAAGCGCATGGTGGACGCGTATGATACCGACGAGTTCTCCAAGCACCACGATCGCAGCGGCAGCAGTGGCGCAGCACGGCGTGTTATGGACTTCTTCCGGCGGCGCGCCAAGGCCCGGGGCGGCGAGGAGTAATGAGTCTGAGTGTTTCTCCCCATGACCCGTGGCCCTGGCGGCGATGGATTTCGCATCCATGTTGATATGTTGATTTTTTTTATTTGTTGTTTTTTCTCGTTTGTTTATGTTTCTGCTGTTTGCAATGAAGGCCGGCTCTGTCTCTTTGTGTGTTGATTTGTTGTTTTTATTTTTTGAGAATTTGCATACGGCGTTGGGAAATAATTCTTGTCTTAACGAAATTTGCACCAGATATCTTATTTGCAGCGTCTGTTTTTAATCCTTTTATCGCCTCTGAGGTTTTCCATTGTTGCGGTTCTCTCTATTTACTCTACACTACAAACACACCTTTCAGACAAAGCCCTTTTAGCTTCTGCAGACCACATCTTACAATATCTACAACACCCCTCCTCTCCCACGACTACCCCCTCTATTCTTCCTGTTTTCCGCCTTTTCAACATACTCTCTATTTGTTCCTCGCTACTTTTGGAGGTCTATCTTTTATTTTCTTCTCTTTCTTCCGAATCCCCCCTTTCTCAAGGGAACGGACATTTTAATATACAACATGTTCAGAGCAGAAGAAACGTTTTCGATTTCCCCAGAAGATTCTGTTTTTACTAGAAGAAGTGCGAGCAAGTTTAAAGACGAAGCGGAGCAGCATTTATTTTTCGGTTTTCATGTCTTTATCGGTGGCGGCCTCCTTATTTCCTGTTCGTTTTTGCGGTTTCTGCTTTTATGGGGATGGCGGAGCGGGCTGTGTTTTCGTTCCAATTCACAGTTTTACCGGGATGGTCTTTGTTTAATTCTGTTCATCAGCTGTTCTCTGCTTTTATATACATCGGCGGCCAATTTGATCCTTTTTTTCTTCTGCGATTCGTTTATCTGACACGGGCGGACCATCTCCCCCTTTTCTTCTCTTCTTTAATTCTCCGTTGTCTTTCGAGCATGTACTCACTCGGTTTAGACCTTCGCAACTTCTGCAAGACTTTTTCTTCAAATTCAAATTCAAAATACAAATCTAATCTCAGCTTCACACTATACAAACTGTTCTTTTTATGCATTGACTGATATGTCAAGTGATACAATGTACAACATGATATTGAATAGTAACGGAACAATTTTAAATTCTGAGACCACGAGGCCGTCAAACGAGATAAAATGGTCATGGCACACAAATGCCAAGAAATAAGAATGAGAAAGGTAAAGATAACAAAAAAAGCAAATAAAGTTGTGAGTAAATAAAGACCAGCGCAAAGCACAGGTTACGAAAGTAAAATCATCTTCTGGTGGCCATCTGCCGCTGACTGACAGACGCACACCCCATATTGTTCAATTTGAACTTCCCCATTCCTTCTCTTTCCCTAGAGACGGACGTTTTCTGTAACAATTTGGATCATCCTCTAACAACGCCCCTTTCTGCTCCTTCAGAACAACCCCGTTTGACAAAACTGTCAACTACGCAGTTTGATGCTTGGATAAGAGTACCAAGCATCAGTCGATTTGCTCGCCTTTGTTGTACTTGCCATGTAGAAAGACGAGCTGGCCATTTGTGGCCATGCTTAGCCCCAGGTGCTAGCATCCTCAGGCTTGGGATAGAAGAAGGCGACCACGCTGATAATGACATAGGTCGAGCACAACAGGGCGCCTTCCAGGTAGTTGCTGCGGCCGTCCAGAACCAAAAAGTTGACAATGAACGCCGACACAAAGAGACAGACAGTCTCAAAGAGCGTAAAGTACAGCGTCATGTCGCGGCCGATAATCCAGCCCAGAATGACGACAAGCGGGGTCATGAACAGGGCAATCTGGATGGAACTACCGACAGCGACACCAATAGCCAAGTCCATCTTGTTCTTCATGGCGACCATGACGGCCGTGACGTGCTCGGCGGCATTGCCGACAATGGGCAAGATGATGAGACCGATAAAAACTTCGCCGACGGAGCTGGTGGCCACAAGCCCGTTGATGGACGCCACCATGAATTCGGCACACGCGGCAACCAGGCCCGTAGTGACCAGGAGCAACAGGATGGCGGCCTTACGCGACATAATGATATGGCGCTCGCCGTTCTCGTCCGTATTGAGCAGAGCATTCGATTTCAGACGGTAGCCGCCCACGGGGATCTGCGACGGGAGCATAGCACCGGGAGGACGGAGCTGATACTGATGGTTCAGACGATCGGGCAGCGAGTTGGTGCGGTGGATGCCGTAGCGGATGCGCGGGATAGGACCGGCGGGAGCGGTTTCCAGCTGGGGACCGACAGGCTGGGTGAAGACGGTGGGAGCAAGACTCTTGGCCACAGGGCGTAGAGACGACATGGCACGTAGGTTGAAAGCACGACGGGCACAAGCCAGGTCGGCCGCCGCACCAGTCGGGTTGCCGTTCTCATCGACAGTGGTGGCACCGCTGGGATTGGGATCCGCAATAGCAAAGTCCACACGACGAGGCTCGCCAAGAGGGTAGGGAATGGACTCGGGCGTCTTTCCAAAGGGGCTGTTGGCGGGCTCGGCAAAGTAGACGGTGGGAGTTCTGGCATTTCTGGCGATACGCGGGACATCGTGACCGGCGTTTTCAGCGTTCTCAAGAATGATATCGTCCGTAGTAGAGTCCTGATCGTGCTGGTGGTGCTTTCTGCGGTTTCTGCGGTAGCGGCGAAGAGAGCGCTTGTGATGACGCTTTCTATGGCGGCGAGACACAGTATCATCCTCATCAATGGCCTCTTCGTTCAGGTCAGAATTTGTGCTGCGAGAGAAGAACGGCGGGCGGGCAGAAGACTCTTCCGAAGGGATCGCCTCGTCAGTGCCACCGGCAGCCGGGGTGCTGAACGAAGGCGAGCGAGTAGTACCAGCAAAAAGGCTATCGGCCGTATCCAGAGAAGCTACACTCGACTTGCGACGACGGCCACCACGGATGACACGGCGCATGCGCTTCTTCATGGTATCGCGTGAATGGCCAGAAGTGTCCGAGTCAGACGAGGACGACGAGCTGTCATCCGAGCTCGACGAATCAAGCCAGCCAGCAGCTGGACCAGGAGTAGATTCCTCATCAATGATGTGCTGGGGCGTCGACTCATACATGTATGCATGGGACTTGAGCTGGAACAAGAGGTAGATGCCATAGACGAGAAGAAGGACCTATAGATGTCAGGAGCCATTGGCAAATCGAATTTATGGGAGCAAGAAAACTTACCACACTGGTGCCACGGCTGATCTTGAGGGACTCGGAGTCGGCCAAGGTAGAGCTTTTGAAGGAGGCATGGAACGCCGTCTAATATTCGTGTTAGAATAGCGATTATCTCACTGATTTGCGAGACGTGCACCAAACTTACCGGCAGGACAAGGCTGATAACACTCAGACTTAGAAGACAGGCGCTCATTTGTGTAACTGTGCTGTTGTAGATCTGAAGAAGTGTTAGTGAGGCGCCGTAATTTGTAGTTTAAAGACAAGCGAAAATAGGCATACCTGTTCACGGAACCGAAGGCCACCGAGGAGGAAGCTCATGCCTAGGATCAATAGAAGGTTGGCAAGGATGGACCCGAGCAGCGAAGCCTGTACAATACGAATTTCATCCTGAGATTGTTAGTGGGCGGCGAGCCCGCGAATAAGGACCAGAGATTGGACTGCAAAAGGGCATACCTTGACCAGAGCAATACTATTTACGATGGAGGGTGAGAAATAAGAGAGGTTAGTTTGTGAAGTGGACAGACGGGATGAAATGGTTTACGAAGGGGTTTATGCAAAGGATGTCACGCATTGAGTTGCAATACGGGCTGAAGACAGCCATGCCAGGGTGCTTTGGTGGACCAAAGCCGGGCGGACGAGAGTAGAGTAGAGAGGACGACATAAAGACAGGACAAAAGAGAGAGAGAGATAGAGAGCAGAGGGCGCGAAGGAGAAACCATGATGACTTCTGACGCGATTGATTTGCAAAAGAGGGCGGTCGATAGCTTTCCACTTGGGCGGTTTGGAGAAGCAGCCCTCTTTTCACTCGTTCTTGTCTCGAGTAGCTCACGGGAGGCACATACATGCTGTGATGGTTAGATGGCGCACAGAATAAAATGATATATCACTGGGAATGAGGCTTACAAAATAATAAGTTCTACGGCGTTGCCAAAGGTAACGTTTAGGAGGGCGCCAATCGAGTCACCCATATCGTGGGCGACGGTCTCGGTGGCAAAACCAAGGAGACCGGCCAGCGGAATGATGGCAATGGCGTTGATGGAGAAGACGACGGCGGGGGGCAGGCCATGAAGGGCGCCGACGGCAATACCAGCGGGCACAAAGACCAGAAAGACGTTGAGCCAGCTGTGGCACAGAATCATCTTGGTGGTGACAAAGAACGACACGACGAGTACACGAAGCTTGCCAAACAGGCTGGCGTCGGCTCCGGCCGTGGCCGCTGACGTGGTCTCATCCGACTCGCCGACTTCGACGGCGGCTAGGTCAATCTTGGCATCGTCAGGCACAGGGGCGGAGCCGTCGGCCTTGGTGTCGGTGCTAGTGTTGCTGGTGCCGTTGGTGCTGTTGGTGCCATTGGTGTCGTTGTTTGACGGGTTGGAAGTAGAGTTAGGGTAGGTGCTGGCAGGATTAGACGGAGACACATTGGCCTCTCGCTCCTTGTCCTTGCCGCCACCGACAGCCTCTAAGACAGGCCCCGGCCATGCTTCTTGTAGTGGTGCAGAAGATGTCGACGCTGGCGACACGGCAGCAGTGCTATTGCCAGCGGACGAGCTGGCGGCGGTATTGTTGCTGCTGCCGCCGTGGACAGTGTGCTGGGCGTTGGTGCCACCATTGTGGGCAATGGTCGATTCGGGTGTCTTTTTCTTGTCGTTGTTTTTGCTGTTGTTCTTGTTGGTGCTTCCGGTCCCGGAAACGGCCTGCTTCTGCAGGTCCTGCAGCTCCTGGCGCTTCTTAAGCTCCTTCTGCTGCTGCTCGTAGTGAAAGAGATTTGATTCACTCAGGGACGAGGGAGCCGACGGGTCTGCGGTAGGTCGTCGCGACGAACTGCGAGAGAGGCGAAAAAGGTCTCCATCCGCTTGCGTAGGGGACAAGCGCGTGCGGTCAGAGTCGGGCGGTTCAGATGAGGATTTCTTCATCGAAATTGGGACCAAGCAGTTGAGATAAAGGCTTGGTGACGAGGCTACGGTAATGTGGGTAGATGATGGAAGAACCGGGGGTGGCAAGACTTGGAATAGTTGAGGCAGACTTTCAAAAAGTTGAGGTGCAAAAATGCAAGACAAGAGTTGTTAGTAATAGGGGGAAAAGGGTAAACGTAAGAGAGGAAAGAGAGAAGAGAGGGAAGGAGTAGACAGAAAGGAAAGAGGCATGAGAGGAGGAGGGGATAATAAAGGAAAGGGATGGTGAGCTCGGGAGGCAAGAACCAGGAATAGCCAAGCCAAGCAGATGCATCAGACAGCAGGAGCGAAGCATGGCACGAGACACCCGGACACAAAATAGTAGCTACGACGTACGAGGGAGCCCCATTGACACCAGTCGCGCCTCCCTTCCGTGGTACATGCTTTGCTTTAAAGTACCAGCAAATGGGGGGTGCGTGATACACGCGTGGCATGTACTTTCCTCTTGATTCTTTCTTCTTTTGGGCAGGAAGGTGCGCCTGTGGTGATGTGTAAGGAGTGAAGGGGTGCACGTGGGCTCTTGGGGCAAAATACGTCCAAAGAAAGGCAAGTACGGTCGAGGTTGATTGACGTTGGAGAAAAGAGTGGGCCCCATTCGTCATTTCTCACCTGAATGGAAGCTGGCAACACACCCTCAAATGCACCAAAACGCACCAAAATGCACCAAAAACACACAAAGAGAAGGCGCGGAGGGCGACAGAACGACAAAAGAGGGAGCTGGCGGGCAGTTGGCAGTAGCCAAGACCGCTGCGCCATGCTGGGCATTGCGAATGATACAGCACTAGCAATTGCGAGGGCCATGAGTATGAGTACGAATACACTACTGAATCAACCATCTATTGGGTAGCCTATCTGTCATACAAAACGACAATGGAAACAAAGAAGACAAGAAGCGAAGACAAGATAAGACAAGACCAGACAGGCAAAGCCCCCAGGTGTATGACGAGAGTGCTTGTTGAGCTTGATTCGTGCTTGTGTCTGCTTGTCTGTTAGTCTCCCCTCGCCTTAGTATCGCTCCTTCCCCTCGGTGAGTAGGCTCAGTGGGGTAGGCCTCAACGTCAGTTCAATTGAACTCGCTTCGCCGGCAGAGACGATCGATGATTGGCTCCGATAGGGCAAGTGCCCCCACTGTCTTTTTCCAACAACCACTGATAGGAGGCACGGCCAACGATCCGCTCCGACGTTCTTGTTCTTACCTGAACTTGCCTGTAGTTCCAGAGCTACTGAGTACGCCGTCGTTCTGAGAGAAAGAATAAGGCGAGGCCTAGATCGCCACTGATTTGAATCTTACAAGCACGAGAAGCACAAGCAGTCTTTGAGGCCGCACAGTGCATCAATTCGACGATTCACTACCAAATGAGACACAGAGCCTGTTCGCCTGCATTACAAGGACTACTACAGATGCAGCACAGTGGAACCCGACTACTCATTTTCGACCTCATTCAGCAACTCGGTCGCGTGCCCGTGCGACGTCCTCTGCATTTTATTTGGCAGTCGGTGTGAACGGTTGAAGTGGGTTTGTGGTAGTCAGGGCTGGCAGCAAAAAAGAAAAGGAAAAAAGAAGAAGAAGAAAGTCAAAGAAACTCAACGAAACACGACAGTGGAAGATCATGAAAGAAAAGAGTCAGAGAGAAAGAAGAAAGAAAAGAAGCAAACACGCATCCAATGTCCAGGATTGCCTCAACAAAAGAATACAGTGCAGCTCGTGCAGCATACTTCGTATGCTGCAATATCCTCTGCATACAGTCCCTCTTTTTTCTTGTCGTTTCTTTCGTTTTTGCCATCATTGTTTTGGTCGTGTGATGAGCCTGCCAAGCCCAAGCACGAAACGCAGAGAGACGCAAAAGGACATCCTTCACAAGGTAGACGAGACAGAGAGAGAGAGAGAGAGAGAGAGAGAGAGAGAGAGAGAGAGAGAGAGAGAGAGAGAGAGAGAGATAATAAAGAGAGGACGAGAAAATGCCATGGAACGATGGAGCGATCGATCGTCCGCCGAGACGCTTAACGGCAAGAAACAAAACGGAAACAAAACAAGAATCGGCCGGAGAATAAGAAAAGAAGAAGATCAGAAAGAGACGCGAGAGATAAGGCCGGATATAGTCTCGTCCGAGCGATCTCCATCTCTCTCAAATACTCAAACACTGAGGAGACGACGTTGACAAAGGACTTTCCTAAAAGGTATCTGGCTCGTCTGTGTATCTTCAAGTCAACAACAGCACCCGATTTGAGTGGAGGATAAGGCCCCAGAGGACCAAAGAAACAGGAGAATTGTGCATGATACCCTTGTTTCGTTGTGCCCTTGGAGAGCTGCATGCCCTCGCATCCTCGCATATGTAGCCACACGAGCCACACACCATCGGGCGGCTCGGAAGCGGAGTCGAAGAGTGGACGGCTTACGGGCACGGCTTACAGCCACGGTCCTCAATTTGTTATGGGCAGGTGATTGTTGTTCGGCGGGGAGGCGAGCCGAGCATGCAACATCGAACTCGAAAGCTGTCCCAGTGTCTCCAACTTATCAAAACACCCCCGCCCGGCTTGAGTCTCCTTTTTGGTCCAATCTGCTGTAAAGCTGAGCGAGTTGAAGACTTGGCACTGCCCAGCAATTATTACTGCCAGACCCCGTTTAAAGATGTCGATTAGAATGAGAAACATGCCCATGTTGAGTCTTGCTGGCAGTAACAAACTTGAACACAGCTTGAGAAGGCATTAGACAAGAGAGCTTGTGATAAGAGGCAATGATCAACAACACGCAAGGTCGCAGAGTACCTCATACGTCATGAACTTGGTTGTTGAATTTGGTCGCTCTCGTTTGGTCGCTCTCGACACTTTTCCTGTCATCAGTATGATTCTCGTCTTTATGCTCCACAGCATTATGGCTATCCTGCTTCAAGAGCAGTTGTATGGCACTGCGAGCGGGTCTGGCCTACTATACATAAGACAGCCACCGAAACCAACCTGTTTATGTAAGAGTGGACGTGCAGTCCGTATTTGGATATTGGAAGCGAACTTTGCTCTTTACACATCGACTTTTTAGAATTTGTCTGCTGGCCATCGATTCTTGAAACGAGTGGCAGTTTTTGTTTGTTTACTTGACTTCTCTTCTTCGCCATCTTTTTTTTTTTTTTAACAAACAGTGTTATCTACTTCAATGTTTTGCGAAAATCCAGAAATTCATTCAAACGTATAATTATGTGCAGAACGGCAACTGGGAATAACTCGATTGCTACACTTCCTTGGGAACAATACGTACTCCGTAGATCGTCCTGTCCACTTCCAAGCAGCATTACAAGCTCACATCGCCATACTCTCCGCAGATTGTAACATTGCCGAGGCGGCTGTTTGGCGTTATGCTATTTGCCAACAGCTCGGTAGTGCGAGACGTTCCTGGCGAAGAGGTGCCTGTCTGGCCCGCTTGCCCGCTAACTGGGGACCTCCGACAGCGCACTCGGAGAGAAAGAACAGCGATGTTTGGCGGGCGGTGGTGGGGGGAAAGGTGGAAATTGTGGGGCCGCGACCAGCAAAAACGCAAAAGTGACCAAAAAGCTTCAGTCGAGAGCAAAAAAAATCGCGAAAGAGGGCAGGAGCGGAGAGACAGACAGAAGGCACGTTCGGCGATTCCCCTCACTGGTCTCGCTTGCTCCTTCCTTTTCGACGAGCGATATATATCAGCCGAGTCCCTCGACCCTGGACGACGCTTCGTGCATTTGTCTTCAGAGAGGAACCCTGCCGACACAAGCTCTTTCACGACAGTCGATCTCCGGCGGACCGACATCCAGCAGCCGAAAAAGGAAGAGCGAATCCTCTTCCGCGACAACTCCGCGACAACCCGCGACCAACCGAAGTTTTGGGAGACGGACAGAGCAAGAGACTCAGGGACTCAGAGACTCAGCAGGAGACAGACTCAAAGATCAAAGACTTCAGAGGACGACACGATGTTGCAGCGCCAGTTTGGCCGTAGCGCCTCGCGCGCTCTGTCGGCATCGCTACGGCGCTCGTTTGCCTCGAAGCCGCCCAGCAGCAACCAGCCGCCATCACAACCCCCCTCCTCGTCCCAATCTTCGTCCTCCCCCCTCAAAAAACGCCCGGCTGTTGGCACTCCAAACGTCGACGCCGATGGCCGCAGCTTCCGGGGTCAGATGCTCGAGAGCATCAGCTCGCGCATGGCCCGCGAAAAGGCCGAGCGCGAGCAGATGGCCAAGGAGCGCCAGGACACGGCGTCGTCGCGCAATGCGGCCACGACTTTCATGCTGCTCTTTGTCGGCGCCGCCTGCTACTATCTCGGCACCAAGATCCCCCAGGACCCCTCGCCCGACTCGACACTGCCGCTATCGGCCGTCCGCGCGCCGCGGCATCGCACCAGCCGCTCCGAGCTTGAGGCGGCCTGGGCGGACTTTGTGGCGATTGTGGGCGCCGACAACGTGAGCACGGCCGAGACAGACATTGCGGCGCATTCGGCGTCGGACTGGTCCACGCACAGCACCGAGGAGGGCACGCCGCACCCGTTCTGCGTCGTGTACCCGAGCAGCACCGAGGAGGTGTCGCGCATCCTCAAGATCTGCCACGGCCGCCGCATCCCGGTCATTGGATTCAGCGGTGGCACATCGCTCGAGGGCCATTTTGCGCCGACACGCGGCGGCATTGTCATTGACTTTGCGCGCCACATGGACAACGTCCTGGCGATCCACCAGGAGGATCTGGACGCTGTTGTGCAGCCTGGCCTCGGCTGGGAAACGTTAAACGAAATCTTGTCTGAAAAGGGCCTCTTCTTCCCGCCCGACCCGGGCCCGGGCGCCCAGATCGGCGGCATGATCGGCACGGGCTGCAGCGGCACCAACGCCTACCGGTACGGCACCATGCGCGACTGGGTGCTCTCCCTCACAGTCGTGCTGGCCGACGGTACCGTCATCAAGACCCGCCAGCGGCCCCGCAAGAGCTCGGCTGGCTACGACTTGACTCGCCTGATGATTGGTTCTGAGGGTACCCTCGGTCTGGTGACGGAGGCCACGCTGAAGCTGGCAGTCCGTCCGTCCGAGACGTCGGTCGCTGTCGCCGCCTTCCCCAACATTCGCGATGCTGCCGCCTGTGCTGCCCGTGTTGTCGGTGAGGGCGTCCCTGTCGCTGCCATTGAGGTGCTCGACGACGCCCAGATGAAGTGCATCAACGAGGCCGGCTCGACCACGCGCCGCTGGGCCGAGGCGCCCACGCTCATGTTCAAGTTCGCCGGCAGCACACAGCGCGCCGTCCGCGAGCAGATCGACGCTGTGCAGGCCGCCGCCAATTCCGCCCATGCCGTGTCGTTTGATTTCGCCAAGAACGCCGACGAGCAGGCCGAGCTCTGGAGCGCCCGCAAGGAGGCGCTGTGGAGCTCCATCGCCACCAAGCAGCCCGGCGAGCGCGTGTGGACGGGCGACGTTGCCGTGCCCATCAGCCGCCTGCCCGACGCCATCGAGGAGGCCCAGGCCGACCTGCGCCGCGTCGGCCTGCGCGGCACCATTGTCGGCCACGTCGGCGACGGCAACTTCCATACCATTCTGGTGTATGCCCCCGAGCAGCGCCACACCGCCGAGGAGTTTGTGCACCGCATGGTGAAGCGCGCCATTGAGCTCGAGGGCACCGTCACGGGCGAGCACGGCGTTGGCCTGGTGAAGCGCGACTACCTGCCGCACGAGCTTGGCGATGAGACCGTCGCTACGATGCGCAAGATGAAGGCCGCGCTGGACCCGCTGTGCCTGCTCAACTGCGACAAGGTCATCCGCATGCAGAAGCCCAAGGCCGGCGAGATTGCCGAGTGGTAGGCGAACGAGAGAGCATGCTGAGAATGTAGAATTGGAGAGCGGAAGCAATTTACTCTCTACAATGTAAAAAAGTTTCATGCCAATTATGGTCAATGCCATATGCACAGATAATATATATGCTTTGAATATGATTATTGATTATGTACGCTACCTGGACTTCTTTTGGACGCCGACCTGATATAAAATACAAAATGCAATAAAAACGACCCCAAGGGCCTCCAAGCGACTTAGTCCAGACCCCCCCACTCGCCATCGTCATCGCCGCCGCCAGCCTGGCTCTGCTTACGCTGCTTGCTGCTCGCAATGGCATCGCGGCGGTTGTTGTCACGCCGCCGCTCCCAAGCACTCTTGGACGTGATGCGTGCCTTGGCATTGGGAATCGTCTCGCTGCCATCCTTGCCCTTTGCCTTGTTGGGCTTGCCCTTGCCTTTGGCCTTTTCGGCAGCTGCGGCCGTCGTTGTGCTTCTCCGCGACTCCACACCCCGCGTCTTGAGTCGCTTCTTGTCCGCCTTGGTCACTTCCGGCAGCGCGTCCAGCAGCCACTGCTGGATACCCTTGCCCTCCACAGTGCTTCCGCCGCCCGTCTTGGCGGCCTGCTTTTCGCTCGCCGCAATCACGTTCGCCACGCTCTTGACAAACGGAATGTCCTCCTTGGTATAAAGGGTGACGGACAGGCCACCCTGGCGGCCAGCACGGCCTGTGCGGCCAGCACGGTGGACGTATGCCGCCGCCGAGCCGGGCACATCGTAGTTGACCACGCCATTGACGCCCGCAAAGTCAATGCCCCGCGCCAGCACGTCCGTCGTGATCAGCACCCACACCTGGCCCGCCCGGAACTTGCGCACCACGGCCGACCGCGCGCTGTCAGCCAGCGCTGCGTGCAGCACGCCTAGCCGCTCGGCACCGCCGGCCGCTGCGGGGATGTCGTACTTGAGCTCGTCATGCAGGGCTGTGGCGCGCTCGGCCGTCTGTGTGAAGACCAGGAAGGGCGGGCGCAGGGCCTCGGACTCGCCGCCTGACGTGCCCGTGACCGACGTGCTCGTGGACGGGTGCAGCAGCTGGCGCATGGCCAGCAATTTACCCTGCTCGGTGGCCGTGTACACAAGACGGTGGGTGACGTTGGGCACGGCCGTGTCCTTGAGACCGACAACCAGGCGGACGAGCAGCCGCTTTTGGTCTGCTGACGTCTGGCGGGCTGCAAGCTGCTCGACAACAAGAGCCTCAATGTTGGACGCCATGGTGGCAGACCAGAAAGTGGCCCGCAGGTCCGAGTGCGTACAGGCGGTCCAGATGCCCAGAGTCTGTTCGCGGAACAGAGGGTCGAGCAGGACATCGGCCTCGTCGAGAATGAGGGAGCGCACGGTTGGGAGGCCACGGCGGGCGAGCGAGTTGAGAAGCATAAGAGGTGTTGTGACGAGAATATCGGCTCGTGTGACTGTGGCCGTCCTTGTCGTCTTGGATGTATCGTCCTCCTCCTCGTCCTCTTCATCCTCCTCCTTTTCTTCCTCGCCATCACTCGCGTCCTCGCCATCCTCCTCGCCATCGTCGGCCTGAACACGCATGCCCTTGCTCATGGCCACAACGCGCACACCGGTGCCAACCGTCAGCTTCTTGCCCTCGTTGGCGATCTGGTGTGCCAGCTCGCGCGTTGGCGCAACCACAATCGTGTCGAGGACGTGGTCGTGTTTTTGACGACCGCCACTTTGGCTCTCACTGGCCGCAGCACCTGCCCTCTCCTTGTCTTCTGCTCGCCGCTTCAGGATGCCATTGATGGCAGGAACCAGGAAGCTCAGCGTCTTGCCGCTGCCCGTCGGCGCCACCGCCATAAAGTCAACAGCGGATGTGTTTGTTGTCGCGGCCGCAGCCTCTTCGCCGCCGGGGAGCGTCGTCTTGCTCAGTGCCAGTGCCGGATCCAGGAGCAAAGGCAGACTCGCCATTTGCACCTCGGTCGGAATGCGATACAGCAGCCGCTCCAGGTTGTCGGCCAGACGGGCCGACAGGTTGTACGTTTGCCGCAGCTGCGAGAACGCCGTCAAGGGCTGCGAGTAAAACTGCTTTTTGGCCTCGTCCTTGGCGGCTTTGCTGGCCGCTGCCGCCGCCTCTTCCTCGGCCTTTTTGGCCTTTTTCTCGCTCTTCTTCTTCTTTTTCTTTTCCAGCTTCTCGGCCATGGCCGCCGCTGCCGCTTCGGCTGCTGCCTCGGCTGCTGCCCGCCGGTCGGTCAGGAGGGTGAGCTTCAGGCGGTGCGAGCGCAGAATCTGCCGGCACTCGTCCTCATCCAGCAAGTCGTCGGACACGTCTCGTCTCTTTTGCTTTTTTGCCTTTTTGCCATCGTCTCCATCTGTCTTTTTCGATTTGGATTTGGTCTCGGTTGTCGTCGACCGCTCGCCGAAAAAGTCGAGCTCGTTGAGGTCGCCGTCGCTGCTCTCGTCTTCGTCCTCGCTGCCGCTGGCATTATCGCTTTTGTCGTCGTCACTCGTCGCATCGCCGCTCCGCTTCCGCTTCCGGGTTTTCTTTCCATTACTGCCTGCAATCAGGCCGGCCACGCGGTCGTGGTAGAGCTGAGGATTAATGCTGGAACCGGCCGAGGGAAGTGTCGCGGCGCCGGTGGGCAGGAAAGTGGTGTTTCCCTTGCCCTGCTTTCCACCGTTTGGCTGCTTAAGGCCACGAGAAAGGACTTTGAGAATATCCATTGTCGTGGTCAGAAGTGGGAGACAGAAGGGATTGGTCGTGTGTTTCGCAAAGGAAGGAGCTTTTGTCGCAGCTTCCAACTTCTGGCATGGTGAAGAAAAAAATAGTGGTAAAGGCGGCAGAAAAAGTTTAGCTTACATAAGGAGTCACAATTGTGGACCTATTTGGCAGGCGGTGTGAGGCGCTCTTACAAGAGTCACGCTAGCCTCATTTGGCGTCAACTCCTGGTGTAAGTCAATATTGACGGCTCGGTTTACTATATTTTCATTCAATGTAAAAACTATCTCTTGGAAATTAAATGTAATGAATGTAAAGGGCTTTGAGAGTATCTCATACTCTTGTTTGCTATTTATTCTTCCTTTCTTGATAATTGGTGTGGTGTTCCAGATTGCTTGTATGGTATTCAATCGAAGAACCCCGACAACGTGTAGATAGCATGGCTGTATTCTTTATAATTGTAAGGTTTACTGGCCAAAGAGAAAAAATGTATGTTTCTGTGAGAGATATTGATCATTCGAACTGGTCTTGTTGGAACTTTTCGTAGTTTGCGGCCGCCAATATTCTCTGATGGCTGTTTGATTTCCGCGAGTAGAGCAAAGGGCCGACTGGCGGAGAGCCTCTGAGTAAAATCATGAATTATGAACGATGAGTTTAGAACTATGTTTGGAAAAGAACCCGGTGTTATTTGACAAATATTACACGCACGGTGTGTGTTTTTGTTGAGTTCATCCGGGATTCGGGCTGTGTTGTTGAATATCCTCTTTGGGCGGCCGTTTTGCCCTCGACCCCAACATGACCAATGAAGCTTTGGAGTTTAGGATGTGATGCGCGGCTCCGTTTGATGGTGCCATTCTGTCCGTTTTCTCACAACCTAGCCGTTAGGTACCGACACAAGGGTAAAACAGGGCTCTTAGCGGGACGAACCGACAACTGGCAGTGGTACGACATACTTTAGACTGCATTGCCGTGCCTAAGTTAGCCAGATTCGATCTGACTTTCTGTTGGATCAAGCGGATGCCACTTTTTGATCGGTGAACTGTTGTGGCAGTTCGCCCAAGATACAAGCTGTTGGATTTTTGAATTTCTAAGAGCTGGCAACGCAAAGAGATGATAAAGGTGAGTCTGTCCAAGGCCGTACATGAAAGAAGAACAAAAGAGCTTCCTACAGACCCATCCGACACATGGCAGAGTAAGAGTGCGGGACGACGGGATCTCGCATACTGTAGGGCTTAGACAGACTCTGCATTGGTGGTAGGTGACGCCCGATCGATATCTGGAGTGGATAGTGCCCTTGTAGGTTAGTCCATGTTGACCCCGGCTCGTCACACAATTTATTTCTCCTTTGGGATGTATTCAGATGGCTTCGTGATAGTTCAGGGCCGCGTCACGTGAGGTCACATGTTTTACAGCCTCGATCATGAAGCCCCTTGTTTCCAAGTCTTGTGTGGGGAACGCTGGTGGTTGCACGATGCTCATTTGGGGGTTCTTTCTGCGTGCTTCTCGGTGAATCTACTGAAGGACAACTCCTGCCAGCAAACTCTGATTATTTTCCTTTTTGTCAACTTTGGCGCCATGATTCTCTCAAAATTGTTCGTTTCGTCACAAAACTAACACGACCGCAGCTTTTCAAACTGAGTGCATTTTATTGTACAAAACGGCAACTTTACTCTTATCTAATTCATACTCTTTACGAGTTTCCTTGTATCGCGATGTAAACAAAGACAAAAACACCACACTCCCGAAGATTCATATTTTCAATAGTGACGTAAACAAAGACAAAGCCACCACATTTCCAAGGATTCACATTTTCACGAATGCAATTTGGACTTGAGCTAGAATTTGACGTTTCTTCTATATACGCGTTTTCATGTCTACTTAGGCTTTTGGCGCCCTTTTGGCCTAAAATCTTAGAATCTCCGGGGAGGCGCTGGGATGGCATTGCCGAGGACAGAGTCAATCTCGGCCAGGATCTCAGGCGTCAGCTTCTCGACGACCTTGAGGGCGGCAATGTTCTCGTCGACCTGCTCCGGGCGCGAGGCACCGATGATGGCCGACGAGACGTTCTTGTTGACGAGGACCCAGGCCAGGGCGAGCTGGGCCAACGTGACACCCTCGCCGAGCTTGGCGGCAATGGGCCGCAGCGACTCGACCTGGGCGAGCTCCTTTTGCCAGGTCTCGTTGCCAAACGTCTTGCTGTAGCGGACGGTAAACTTGTCCTTGGACTCGGCGAGGCGGGAGCCGGCGGGGGGCTTGTCGTGGCCGTTGTACTTGCCGCTGAGGATGCCCTGCTTGAGGGGCGACCAGATGGTAAGGCCCAGGCCGTACTTTTCGTACAGGTAGCGGAACTCGTCCTCGACCTTGCCGCGGACCAGCAGGTTGTACTGGGGCTGCTCGACAATGGGACCGACGAGGCCGAGCTGGTCGGCGGCGCGCCAGGCATCGGCAATCTCGGGCGCGGTCCACTCAGAGGTGCCCCAGTAAAAGATCTTGCCCTGGTCGATCAGGTAGTTGAAGGCACGGACGACCTCCTCGACGGGCGTGTTGCGGTCCGGGCGGTGGGCAAAGACGACGTCGACGTAGGGCAGGTCGAGGCGCTGCAGCGACAGGTTGACGCCCTCGACAATGTGCTTGCGCGAGAGGCCGACGTTGTTGAGCCAGCGCTCGGGTTGGTCAATGTGGGCCGAGTTGTTCTGACCGTGGTAGACCTTTGTGGAGATGACCAGGTCGTTTTGCTTCCAGCCAAAGTGCTTGATGGCCTTGCCGAGCACGATCTCGGCCTCGCTGGCGGAGTAGTTCTCGCTGGTGTCGAAAAAGTTGACGCCGGCATCGTAGGCGGCCTTGAGGCACGAATACGCGGCGTCTGAACGAGTTAGCGATGTGCAGAAGGACGATCGATGGGCAGAGAAGTGACTTACCGTCTGCGACGTGGCCACCGTAGGTGATCCAGCTGCCCAGGCTGATGGACGAGACCTTGAGGCCGGTCCGGCCGAGGAAGCGGTACTCCATTGTGTGTTTGGTGGGATATGTGAAAATGTGAAAATGCGCAAAAGAGCGTTGGCAGACAACTGGGATCTGGTAATAGACGGGACGGAATGAATTCAGGGAATCAGAATCATCAACAAGTCAGAAAGTTGACTGCTTACCCTCGCTTCCAGGAACAGGCCAGCTTTTGAGGGGCATTTGGGTCTCTATCCAGCGACTTTTGGCGAAGGCGCAATGCAGACGCACGTCACTGTCTTCTCCAATGGCTTCATAGACGATGTGGATTGGCGTCGCTGCACGAGCTCCGGCCACGGACGTTGTCCTCCTACGGAAGACACAGAAAATCATATTGCTGCTCTGCTTCTCCGCTCCTTTTCCTCCACTCGGATGGCATCATCGTCAAGCGTATTACGTGCCGCAGCAAATATTGTTGGACGCCGCTGCACCCCCGCGTAAACTTGCTCCAGTCTTGCCAGCAACTCGCTTCTGCCCACAACGACCTCGGATAGCTTGCCGACAGGAATCGGAGCACGGAGATGCTTGGGGTTTTTTAAGAAAAAAGATGGTTATATTTGTGGCGTTTCTTGTCTCGCATATTCTTCTCGTCGTCTAATGTGAGGTAGTGCGGCCTGGAAAGACTTCTGAATCATTATTCATTATTTCTTGCCCTTGGCACCCGAGTCTCTAGTTGGCGATGTGGTAGCCGCTTTCGTCTCCGTTTTGTGTGTTTTTGGCTGGTGCATTTTGGTTTCTGGTTGATTTCTGTGTCTGTGCAGGACTGGCCTGCTCTTTCCTCAGATATCGCGATGATGTGATCTGTGACCGTCATGGTCTCATAGCGCCCAATTGAGTGCTGTATGATTATGTGGTCGCTAAATGACAGCCATTGGCATAACTGACAGGGGCCTTCAGTGGCTCCAGTGCAGATCCGAGTACGCTACTGCAGTTTTGATCCTTGGCTCCAACACTAAATTAACGGTGTTGGGGGCCGACCGCAACATCGTTCCTTCCTGTCAAAAAAGCATGGTTTCTACAAAGGCAAGACAGACCACAAGAAATGGGAAGGAGCTAACAACATGAAAATTACCGCTTTGGGACTGCCACCTTATGTCGCAAGGACTGCAGTTCCGAAGCTAGCTACAGTTGACTATCATTTGAACTTGTCGACCCACGCTATCAGCGATCTCCTATCAGCCTCGTTCCAACCAGCAATGCATTTCCGTCCGATGGTGCTCATCAGCCCACTTAGACACGCAGCTCTTTGGTGATGGGGACCTCCTGCACACCCAGAGTGGCGCTGCCCTCCTTGGTGTCGGACAGCGAGCCCGTCGAAGAAGCTTGGCCGTTATTTTGTTCGTGACTGTTTTCCGTGCGAGCCACGCCCAGAATGCCATTGCCATTGCCCTCCCGACCCACTTCCACCACCTCCACCACACCCTCGCCTGCGCCTGCTCCATCCCCCAGACCCTGCTTGCGGCGGTGCTGGATGTAGGCCAGGGCGAGAGAGGCCACCACAATCAGCAGACAGCAACCTGCGGCCGTCCAGTTGCCGCCGACGACGGCGGGCTGGTCGACGGTTTGGAAGGCGGCCAGCGGGATCGTGGCGATGCCGACCCAGGCCCACACATTGAGGCCGGCGCCAGCAAACGCGCGCGCGCCCGGATCGCCGGCCAGCGTCTCGTGCGTCCAGGCCCAGAACATGACACAGCTGGCCTGGGCCCAGCCCGTGTTATAATACAGAAACCAGCGGAAGGCCTTGTGCTCGGGGAAGACGGGGGTGGTGGCCAAGATAATGCACACAATGGCATTGACGAGGCCGCCCACGACCAGCATTTGCCATCTGCTGCCTTTCAAGGGGTAGTCCGAGATCCAGGCCATGGCCAGCGTCAAGACGACGGTGACGGCCTGGATGGGCGTCGGGTAGTTGTTGATCTGGGCAACGGTGTAGGAGCCGGGCGTGATCTTGTTCCAGGCCTTGAACCAGAACGCCATGGACGCGGTGGGCTGGTTGCCGATCGAGTTGCCAAACGAAATGGCCCACAGCAGCCAGATGTCGATGTTCAGGATCCAGCGCTTGACCTGGGCCAGTGTGAACCGCCCCTGCTTGACACGGCCTTCCTTGGGGTTGCGGTCGCGAGCCAGCTCAAGCTCGGCTTCGCTAAAGAGGAAGTCGGGCTTTTGGCGGGCGGGCACGTCTGGGTACACAATGGCCTGCGGGATGATGACGCCAATGGAGATGACGCCGTCAATGATAAACAGCCATCGCCAGCCGGGCAGGCCGTGGACGCCGTTGAGGCCGGTGTATGCGGCAGCCTGAAGATACGAACTGAACATGGGGCCAATGGCCGTAGCACAGTCGATAATGGCAACGCGCTGGACGGTTAGTGAGAGAAACGAGTGAGAGAAGACGAGTGAGAAAGCGGACAAGTAGGTAAGTAGGTACACACCTTTGACAATTCGTTCTTTTGGTACCATGCACCGCAGAGATAGATGACTTGTTTGTTAGGATGAGTTGATGATTTGCTGAACGCTCGTAAGGCTGATCACTTACGCGCAGAGAAATGGCCACTGAGACTGTTAGTAAAATAGTAAAATAGTGAAATTGGGCCAAATAAAAAAGGGACAGACTTACGCTTCAAACAGGCCGACGAGTGTGCGCAGAACGTACATCTGCGTCGAGTTCTTCATGGCCGCCTGGCCAAAGGTGCTGATGGTCCATCCGAGTTCGATCAGGCTGGTCGGTTAGTGGTGTTTGATGAAAATAAAATATGGGGGTGGGAGAAAACGTACGGAATAAAATGCTTGGGCTTCATGCGGGCGAGCAGCATGTTCGAGGGCCAGAGAGCAATAATCTGCCTTGTTAGAGGGAAGAACATGAGAACATTGTGATGGAGATGGAGGTGGACATACATTGGCGACAGAGTAACAGGTGTTGGCGTAGTTGAGTTGCTGCATCCGTTAGTTTGAGCTCGTGTTGATGATTATCGAATGCACACGAAACACTTACATTCCCGTACAGGGCCATATCCTCCTTCATTCCAGACACAAACGCCGAGTTGAGGTTGGAGCGGTCAATGTACTTGATAAATGTGCCCAGGCAGCCAAACGTCATGAGCGTCAGGTCCAGCTTGAGGATCAGCCGCTGCTCCTCTTTGGACTTGTCAAACGAGTCCCAGAAATAGTACTTCCAACTCTTGCGCTTTCTGGACAGTTCGCCCGGTGTTTGGGGGCCATTTTCGATGTTGTCGAGGTCGGACGCCGGCGTGGCATGCGGGATGTTGTGCCGCGGCACGTTCTCCTTGACAGTGTAAACCATGGTGGAGGTGTTGATGAAAAGAAAAGATGACGAAGAGAATCCCCAAAAATAACGGGATGGAAAAACGACACCACTTATATCAAGACTTGAAGACTGGCAACAAGAAAAAAGAAGATCAGCACTGCATTATATGTCTGGCGGGCTTCACGCGTGGCAATGTTCTCTTCACCTTGACAGATAGAAAAAAAAAGAAGAAAAAAAAAGAGAATATTAATGCAAAATAACGTGGCCAAGGACCCAGACTCCATTCTCTCCTGTCAAATTTTCACTTTCATCTTCACCTTGATTCGTTTCCGTCTTTTGCATTTGCAACCCTGCTACCATGTAATCTCTCCACATAGCACGCTCCGTTTCTGCGGATTTCCTTTTTCATTTTTGCTCTGATTCTGCGTCCTGTTTTGGCATCTCAAACGGACGAGATCGAGACGTAATTCCTACTAAGATGACGCCTTGAAAGAGGCGTGTCATTGCCTGCCTTTTTATTTACTTTTCTGGCCCAGGTTTGCGTCCTTGACTCGGATTCTGTGCCTAGGGCTGTCTTTTCTTCACAGTTTCTTTTTCTTTAGTTCTTTTCGCTCGTTTATTCCTTCGGACGTGGGCCGGGTCTTGCGACCCGCACTTGCAGCCAGAACCCGGGCATTGGCATTCGCACGCAACCAGCAGGCGGGAATTTTGGGAATTTTGAGATGGGATGGGACAGAAAGGGTGGATGGGGATGGTTTCTTTTCGGGTTTCTTCAGTTCTTTCTGCTCTCCAGTCTTATTTCCTGAGAGACTCATGCGGTTAGTCAAGTTATGTTTCCTTTTATTTCTTTTCTTTTCTTTTCTTTTTTTTTTTTCTCTTTTCTTCGTTCTTATTAGTGCACCAAGAGACAACAGCAAGAACAAAATAGAAAGACACACTCTCTCCTTGGAGAGAACAGATATACGCCCGTCTTCCACCGTTCCGTGTCCGACTTCGCTGCATCTGCCTGTATTTAGTGAAACTTGCTCGCTACACATTGCTTTTATAAGTCTAGACACATTGTATTGCGAATTCTTAAAGGTTGTGACTTCATAGTGGGATTCCTATATCATCTTCTATATTTTTATAATTCACAACAAAGTTTGAAGGAGCACTATCAACAGCTGATATCGTCAAGTCTTTTTTATTTTTTTTCTCATTTTATCTCTCTCTCGCACACAACATGGCCATCACTCAAGAAGAGTTTGCAGACGTCCGCATCGAGACGTTTGCCATTCCCGGCGCCCGTGTCGTCCACGGCAAGGTCTTCCCACTGGGCATCCGCGTCAAGGAAGACCAGTCGTTTGGCAGCATCGACGAGGCCGTTTCGCACATTGAGGGCCTGGCCGACCGCGGCGTTTTGGACCTGCTGCTGCGAGACCACGGCACGATCCTGTTCCGCGGGTTCCCCGTGACGAATGCCGGCGACTTTTCGCGGTTCGTGCAGGCGTTCAAGCTGCCGAACCAGCACCAAGAGGTTGGTCTGTCGGGCATTCGCACGACGGTCAACGGGTTCGTCAAAACGGCCAACGAGGAGCCGTCGGATGTCAAGTTTTACTACCATTCCGAGTACGGCCGGTCGGCGCACTTCCCGGGCCTGCTGTTCTTCTACTCGGAGAGAGTGCCCGAAAAGGGCGGCCAGACCCCGCTGCTGTCCTCCCTCGAGCTGTACGACGAGCTCAAGAAGCAGCTGCCCGACTTTATCCAGGCCTTGGCCACCAAGGGTGAGTGCAGTACGTCAGGACCGCCATCGAAAATCCACTGTCATTCTCTAACTCTCCAACTGTGAGCAGGCGTCATTGGCCGCCAATACTTCCCTGCCAAAGACGATCCCGAGGCCGCGCACATTGGCTGGAACTGGAAGGACTCGTACGGCTTTGATATTGTCGACGGCGACTCCCTTGACGAACAGCACCGCAAGGTCGAGGCCGTGCTGCGCGACCGGCTGCAGGCCGAGGGCGAGTGGCAGCCCAACGGCGCTCTGTATGTCCTGCAGCGCCTGCCTGCCCTGCGGAGAGTCGAGTCGACTGGCCTGCCGTCCTTTTTCAATGGACTGATGGGTGTCTACGGCCGTGCCCGCGACAACAAGGCCCTGGAGACGCCGTACCGCGGTCTCGACGGCAAGTACCACCTGCCGACGACGTACGGCGACGGCACGGCAATTCCGTATGATCAGCTCGACAAGGTGCTCGAGATTGCCGACAGCATTGGGTTCCTGGTGCCGTGGCAGGTTGGCGACGTGGCGTACATTGACAACTACACGGTGCAGCACGCCCGGACGCCGTGGGTTGGTGATCGGTCGCTGCTTGTGAGCCTGTGGGATGGCCGCGAGAAGTTTGTTGCCTATTAGCGGGTATGAGATTTAGTTTCTGTCAAGCTTGAATAATGAATATTTGCTTCGAAGTTTTCAAATGCATTCCAAGATCTTATCGTATAAATGGGGATGAAATATATGCAAATGAAATATATCCAAAAGATGCTATATACTTTGATGAGAGATATGCTCTATGACGGCAGACCTTGCTTGACAAACTTGTCGTACAGCTCGGGATACCACCGCTGGCCAACATCAGGATGGCTGATGACACGGTTGCGCAGTTGTGCCTCGCCGAACTAGACGATTAGTAGAGGACTCGGAAAATTGTGCGAAAGCAAGAGACGCGAGGACCCAAAACGTACACAGGAGAAGAGCGGCGACAGAAACTCGCTCGGCACATCGACGGCGCGCTTCTTGCGGTCGTCCGTCACGGGAATGCGGGCCACAATGTGCGCAGCCGACGCCCGCAGCTCGGCTGTCGTCAAGTCCAAACGGACAGCCTGGAAAAAGGGAACGCTGTATCGAGTCGATGTCCCTTGGGGCGAAACGACACGGTGCGTCGTCGCGGGGCACACGCCGCCCGTAATGGCCTCGAAGCCCTGCTGGACATTGACAACCAGAGAGCCCTGGATGGGCGGTGCGGCGATCCACTCGCCGCCTTTGCTCAGCACCTGCAGGCCGCCGACATTGTCCTGCGACAGGAACGTAAAGATACCCGTCGAGTCCTTGTGCGGGCCGACGCCTTGGCCCGGCTGGCCGACAGGCGTGGGCGGGTACTTGACGAGCTTGAGGCGGTGCATGTTGCCGAGGAAATTGTCAAACGCGTCGGTGGGCAGCGACAGCGACTCGGCCACGAACCCGAGGAAAAGTCGCGAGACGCGGTCCAGAGCGGCCATGTATGTCTCGACGGCGTCCTGAAACCCGGGGAGCGCGGGGTACTGGCTGGGCCCCTCCAGCGACGTCCACGCCGGGTCGCCGTTCGTTGGCGAAGGTGGCAGCGTCCCCAGCGCAGCACCGGGCCGGCTGCCAAAGAGACCAAAGTCGTACTGTTCGCGCAGATCCGTGCGAGCCGCCGTCGTCTCGGCGCCCAAGGCCGTATAGCCTAGGAACGACGGCGAGTTGCGCATGTTGACCTTTTCGCGCTCGGCCTCGGGAATGCTGAATGCGTCTGGCAGCCGGCCGTGCAGGTCTTCCAGCAAAGGCTCGACGCCCGTGTTCACGAGATACAGAAACCCGACTCGGAACAGGGCATCGGCCAGGTTGGGCAGCTCGTCTGCGCGCGTGGTCGGGTCGTTGAGTCGGCCGAAGTCGACCGTCGGCACCGACGTGAAGTCGCCCATGGTGTAGGCGGGCAGTGAAGGCGCGTCTGTGTGTTTCCTTGGGTTCGTTGTACGATCCGTTTGTATGATGTGACGTTGTTTGTATAATTTTCCGACTATGAAAGTAGTGCCGTTCACAAGAGGTTAACGGAAGGCACGACCGACCAGAGTCACCTGATCACTTAGACCCAAGATTCTAAAGGTTTGTCTTCAAAACATGGCCTCATAATCACCGATGTCGGGATGTATTTGACTTGAACTCTTCTTTTCTCGTATGGATGCCGTTTATTATTTTCTTTTATTATTATTTTATTCTGATTTTATCTACGAATATAATCCAAAAGTGCGCAGTCCACTGTTCGGTTCTCACAGTCAGTTTCTCCACCATATCATGCCTTCTTGGCCGAGAGTTCAGAGCCGATTTTCTCGTCAAGGTCTTGTTTTTTGTCCAGTTTACCCTGTAATGATGTTAAAGATAAAATAAACATCGATAAAATATGAATAAACTCATCGTGACCAGAAAAAAAAGGCAAATAAGAATATACGAATGCACTTGCAGGCCCGCTAAGGAAATAGCAGATAGCCCCTGTCGGCTACGCTACAGGGACCCGAGCACCTAATTGCTACTGCAGCTAGCCAGGTTCTTTTCGGTTTCGCTTTCATTTGTTTTCTGTTGTTTTATTTTTCTTTCTGTCCTTCCATAACACTTGATTGGATATTGCTGGAAAGCGGCCCATCCCGGCTACAGGATTCAAAAACGGAGCGATGGCGTCAAAACGTTGATAAAGTCGTGACCACGTCGACGGTCGGCTCGTTTTTCTAGATGCTTTTCTGATTTTCTGATTTTCACTGACTTTTCTGATTTTATTGGTTTTTTACTCTTTTTCCATGTGTCAGAGCGACAGGCTTTCTCCATGGCGGCTGCATGCATCCTATCCCGGCCCTATCTGCACTTGACGCTATCATCTTACAAACCCATCCACATCCTCTGAAAACGGAGGAATGCCGTCACTCTGGTATCAAACGACGCAACAGCAAACAACTCCACAAGGTGAAGGACTGCGGAGTGTGCTGTCAGTCCGTCGCGCTCGTAGACCGAAGGAGTGACTCGGCCTTTGCCTTGTTGCCTCGTTGCCTTTTTGCCATATTATGCTTGAAAATACCAAGATATATCGTTTACTGTGCAGATGGACGCCACC
The DNA here is from genome assembly GCA_021396375.1 of Sporothrix mexicana. Classification (NCBI taxonomy): domain Eukaryota; kingdom Fungi; phylum Ascomycota; class Sordariomycetes; order Ophiostomatales; family Ophiostomataceae; genus Sporothrix; species Sporothrix mexicana. Next base: position 67,767 of record WNYC01000081.1, on the reverse strand, counting down.
ACGACCACGAAAGACGTAGAATACTGAATGCACGTATCCGAACAGACCACTTGATGGCAAAATTATGTGCCCACGCTGACGATCGACTCCTTATCATCAGCGGGCATAGACGGCTTTGCCGACTTTGGGAGCCCCTTGTTTGTCTTGTCCCAAGGGTACATCCTCCAATATATTTCCCAATAAATCAAAGAGGCTGCTTGTGTGATGGTCTAGAGGCATAAAGCTCGACGACGCGATGCTCAAGAACGGGCCACAATATGATTATTTCGTGTTATTCCCATGGTGTACGGAGTATACGATCATACGCATAAGCCCATCCAAAGCTATATTCACGTTTTTTAAATTGCTCTTTGCATGTTTATTTACACTTTTATTGAAACTTGACTAACAATGTTATAAATCGCTATATGCTCGGCATCCATCCTTTTCCCTTTTCATCCTGTTCCCTTTTCGTCTCCTACATACTGTGCGCTCCGCCGTCGACAAAGATGCGCGCACCGTTGACATAGTCGCTCGCGCTGCTCGCCAGAAACACGGTGACGCCCCGGAAGTCCTGCGGCTTGCCCCAGCGCCGCGCCGGGATCGTGCTCATGATCTTGGCGTTGGTTTCCGGGTCGTCGACGTACCGCTGGGCCAGCGCTGTGTGGATCCAGCCGGGGAAGATCGCATTGACCTGGATGTTGTACGGCCCAAACTCGTTGGCAAACGAGTTGGTGAGCTGCGCGACGGCGGCCTTCATGGGGCCGTAGACCGAAAAAGTGGTCATGGCCTTGTAGGCGGCAAGCGAGCACACGTTAATCATCTTGCCGCCCGCGCCACGCTCGACCATGTGGCGGGCGACGCACTGCGACAGGATCCAGACGGCATTGAAGTTGATCTGGATGATGGCGTCCTTGTGGGTGTCGGTTTCGTGCAGAATTGGGATGGAGCCACTCGTGATGCCGGCGACGTTGCACAGAATGTCAATCACGAGCCCGTCGTCCAGGACTTGCTGGACGGCGTTGCGGATGCCGGCGGAGTCGCTCATGTCGCAGTCGTACACTGTCACCTTGCGGCCGGTGGCGGCGGCCAGCTCGCTGTGGAACGTCGACTGCTCGCCGGGGATCTGGAAAATAATAATGTCGGCGCCGGCGTCCGCAAGGCCTCGTGCCATGCCGCCACCGATGCCGCCGTTGGCGCCCGTCACAAGGGCTGTCTTGCCCGTCAGATCAAACAGCGACATGGTCGGCGCATCGATCGAGGCGACGTTCGGAGCGGGCTCCGTCGGCAGCTCAAACTTGGGCATCTTTGCCGCCGGTGCATTTTGGTTGGCCATTGTGAGGCAGATGTGAGGATGTGAGGATGCAGGAAGGTAAGAGGTAAGAGGTCGCGACGGAAGTCGTAGATCGTGAACTAGTTGAATGCAAAACTGGGACGAATGTGAAAACGTCGTCAGGTTGAAGTGATTGCCCCAACTTCTCCAACTTGAGGCCCGGCTTCTTGTTAGTCGCCCACGGTGTCTCGATCTTTTTTGGCGCCAACTTTCTTCAACGCCATCAACAAGCAAGACACCGACCGTACTTGGTACCCCGCAGAGCATCAACAACGGACGGGCAACACAAAAGTGCGGAGATTCATAGCCGGTGTCGGAAGACGCCGCAGAGAAGTAGAATGAGAACAAGGACAAACATTACAATTAGCAAAGACAGGTGGTAAGCTTCAGAGTATTTTGCATTCTGGTAAGAACAAGCTCAAAGAACATACTGGCCTGCATCGGCATGAATCTATCGAAAAGGAATTTGGAAATACAAAAAGCAGGACACACAGGGAGTATCAACAACGAGGTATGAAACGAGAGAACAATAAACAACTCCGGTCCAGTGACAATTTGATTAAGCCTAGATGATTTCCTTTCCTTTCCACCCCGAGCCTCATATCAGAGCCTCGAGTCGTATTCTTCCATATCCCCCCTATCCTCCATATCCTCTTTCCTTGCCCTAATACCTTTCTTCATTCTGTTCATAGGGCTCTGCTTCCACAGCTGCCACTTTTCGTCATCCATCGTCCGCCGTCCTTCGTCCTTCGTCCTTCGTGTCTGGCAACCTGTTGTGCCCTGAAAATAATGAGGGGAAAAGAAGTGGAGAAAAAAGAAGAGAAGAAAAAGAGACAAGATAAAAGGCAAGAGAACAAAAAGACCCAGTTACAAAAAAAATACTAACATTTTTGAGGGAGCTCATCATGGATGAGTCTTGGCCCTAAACCCTGGTGTCCATCCCAACGCCGCAGACAATGTGGTGATTGTGAAGACAAAAGAAAAGGAAAGACAAAAGGAAAGACAATATTATGAAATGGTAAAAAAGAGGAGAGAAGAAGTGAAGAAAGAAAGGGACAAGACTGGCAGGACACGGCACTTAAGCACGGCTCCGCTTGGCGGCAGTGGGCGACGACCCGAGTGCGTCGACATTCCGCTTGTGGCCCGCAGCCGACGCGCTGCTCTTGGTCTGGCGCCAGCCGTCAAAGGGGCTGCGCTTCTTGGGCGCGGCGCCCACGGGGCCAGAAGGCGCAGCGGCGGCGGCTTTGACGGGCGTCAGCTCCTCGGCCGCCTTCTGGCCCGACCGTCTTGTGCGCATGGTCGTTGGCGGTGAAGCAGGCGTGCTGAATTTGGGGGCGGGAGGAGGTGTATTAGGTGCGGACGTAAAGGTGGGCTCCACCTCCACTTCCTCCTCCTCCACTTCCTCGTTGTCGTCGTCGTCAACGTGGTTCCCCTCCTCGATGTCGGTGTCCGCCTCTTCGTCGTCGGTGGTGCCGCCGTTGGGCGTCGTCTCGGTGAAGCTGCTATCCTCACGCGGGAACAGCAGGCGCGGCTTGATGGCCGACCGCGTCATCCGCTTGCCCTGGTTGTTGCCGCCGGGCGTCATGCCATCCAGAATGTCTTCGTCGACAGCGTCGGCGCTGTCCTCGAACTTGCGGAAGATCTTCTTGCCCCGGAACACGTAGACCAGCCCGTCCTCGCGCCGCGTGGCCTCTTCGACCGACTGCTTGCCCTCGCCGGGGATCGACACCTGGTTGCGTTTGCTCCGGCGGCGGGTTTCACCCGCGGACGCTGCAGAGGGAAGGGTCACGGGAACGGTGCCATCGCCAAAAAAGGGGTTCTCGGCGCTGCTGTCGGCCTCGGGCACGCGGTCCTGCGAGTCTGTGAAAATAGGAATGGGCTCCTCGTCCTCGACCTCGGCAAAGCTTTCCAGGGAAAAGCCCGTGTACTTTTTTCCTTTGCGAGAGGGCGTCTTGCTGGGCGACGCCATGACCTCGTCGACGTCGGTGTGGAACAGGTTGCGGGCAATCGCGGCAATGTTGGACTCGTTCTGCGAGGCCGCGTGCACCTTTTTGCTCGGCGTCTTGTGCGGTGTCGGCAGCATACCGGCGCCCATACGGCTGAATGTTGAGCTTCCCTCACCCTTCTTGGACTTGGCGTCCTCGGGGCTCAGGAAATGGGCAGTCGGCATCGTCTTCTTTTTCCTTGGTGTCGGTGCTGGTGACAGAGCTGCGACGTCGAGGTGTGTCGGGTGTGGCTGCAGATGTGTTGTGGAAGGCTTTGCCTGTTTGGAGAGCTTGGGTGACCGTGGCTGGCGGACAGCACGGCGCACATTTGCAGACGGCGACGGTGTGCGTGCAGCCGTAGATGGTTTCGGGTTCTTGGAGGCTGCAATGCGCGACGACTTACGCGGCGAAAAGGGCTCCCAGGAATCGGCAAAGCCCAGGCGCGGACCGGGCGGTGTGTGGATATGGGGAGGGGGCGACGGTGTTGCCGCAGCTATCGGCGTCGTAGCCATGTTGAGGTGTGTGAGAGAGAGACAGGAGGGCGGGATAACAGGAGTGCGTGAATGGACGAGTAGTGCTGCTTGTGTGACCGTGAATGGCCGTTTGCTAGCTTGCGCGCACTGTAGCGGCGAGTCGAGGATGTAAAGAGACGAATACAAGCCTGGGCCGACGCAGCAACGAGATTCTTTCGAGGGTGTTGAGATCTTGAAGGGATGCCAATGACGACGAGGATGATGATGATGATGATGATGATTGAAGATTGAGTTGGAGATAGACCGGTCCCAAGATGTCTGAGGATATGGTCGGTCGAGAGCGGTCGCTCTGTCGCAGGCGCCCTGGCGTCGCTGATCGCTGTTTTGATCCTGTTTTCTAGTCGCAACGGCCAAGTGCGAAATCGAAAGCGAAAATCAAAAAGGGGGAAACGAAAAGCGGTCGCGAAAAAGACGTCTGAGGGGAAAAGGATGTCAAAGACGACAAAGCTTGTGATAATGATAAACAGTAGGAAGCTCAAATTCGCCAACGACGAGAAATGCAGAAAAAAGAAGTTGGTAAAACAGTCAATGTGGGAATGGAGACTGGTGATGTTTGAAGACGAAAAAATCAAAGTGGTGACGATGACGGGGTAGGGAAAGTAAAGTGGAAAGGTCTGGGAGTTTGGGAGTGAGGAGTGCCGAGAAAAGAATGGCGGGAAATCCAGCAAAACTTGAAGAATTCGGTGGCTGGGATGGCTCGACTGCCGCTGTTTGGTGGAACGGCGGGCCCACAGGGGGGTGCTTTGCTGGATTTTTGCTGTATTTCTGGGCTGTTTGGGACTTTAGGCCTCTGTGCTGGCCTTTTGGAGCTCCACTTTGCAGGCAGGAGGCACTGCGAAACACCGTGCTTGACCTTCTCTCCTGCCCATTTTTCTTCCTGCACGTTTAAGTGGTTTAAGTGGAGACCCACCCGGGGCCAATTTCCCATTTCCCACTGGCCGTGAAGGTCGACGAGGATGCGAAACTGACGCGTCAAGAACGCGTCTTTGCCCGCCGGCCGCACTAGTGGGCTGTTTGTTGGTCGGGACGTTGGGCAGGAACGGCCAATCAGGGGCACCATTCCCACGACGACTGAGGTACCACACCAAAGTACGTCAACAAGCAAGGCTGCTTGAGCTGCATTCAGCATTCTCTGCCTGCATTGAATCTATTCACGACAGCCCCGCTACTGACCCAACGGCAGCCAAGAGAGGCCTAGCAAAAGGACTATCAGACGCAGGGAGCTTTCCGACTCAAAGGAACCGCGACCTGGGGCCGCTATTGAGGCAAAGGGAGAAGAATCGAAACAAAACAAAACGTCATCCAGTACCCAACCAGGCCCAAAACAGATTCACACACGACCCCAAAGACGCAAAAGACGCAGGGCTCCATCAGGCTGCGGGCAAGGGGTTGAAAGACAGGTCAGACGCATACGTCGAGACGTCAAACAGCAATACACAAAAAACAAACGACGACAATCACACGTCATTCAGGCTCCAAGGGAGACGAAACGACCCCGCGAAGTACAACATACGCGATTCACAAGGAACAAAATATACAACACACACCTGCACACGATGGACAGCTCCGATCTGTTCTCGTCATCGCCCGTCAAGGCGCCCGACTACTACACACGCGACGAGCGGCCCAAAACCCCAAAGACACCGAGAGAAACTCTCCCGCAAAGGACACCGCCAACCCACCAACAGCAGCAGACACACCCGTTCGACGCCGAAGAAGCCCGCGATGCCGCTCTCCAGCGCGAGCTCGAGGGTGTGCAGCAGATTAACAAGGTCATTGAGGGCGTCATCGAGACGTTGGAGCAGTCGCGCGGGAACATGAAGACCGTCGCGCAAACGGTGGGCAACGCATCGACACTGCTCAACACCTGGACACGCCTGCTGTCGCAAACCGAACACAACCAGCGCCTCCTGCTCGACCCGCAGTGGCAGGGCGCGACACAAGACCTGCAGGCGCTCGAGGCCGAAGCGCTGCGCCAGCAGCAAGAAGCAGAGCGGCGTGCGGCCGAGGCACAGCGGAAGCGCGAGGAGGCGAAGCGCAAGGCCGAAGAGGAGGAGCGGCGGCGGCTGGCGGCGCCGTCTTCGTCTTCAACATCTCGAGGTCTCGCCTCGACAAGCCGCGGCTTACGAGGCGGCTCTCGCATAGGAACGAGAGGCGTCGGGCGGTCGACATACGGGACATCGGCACGGGGTGTGGGCAGCCGGGTTGGCTCGACAGGAACAGGAAGCAATACTACGTTCAGCGGCCTGACCCGGAGCAACAGCACGAGCGCGAGCGGCAATGCCCGCAGCGGGTCCAACATCGGACGAGGTCTGCCACGAGGCACGCGAGCCAGCGGCCGTGGTGTGCGTTAATTTACACTTGGGAGGAATAAAAAAATGAAAAAAAAACCCCAATTGCAAAATAGGAACCAAATAATGAATTGATGAACATTAACCCAAAGTATCCGTACACAAACCTGACATCCAAACGCCGCATTACCAGTCCGTAGCCACTACAATCCATACCATCTCCCACGTGCACAGCCTACTTCTTCTTAAAGAGCTCGCTCAGCTTCTTCATCCCGCTCACATTCACCTTCTTCAGGTTCTTGACGCCACGGCTCTCGCCGGCTTTCTTGCGCTTCTCCTCCTGCAGCTGCTTGCGCTTCTTCTCGGCCCGGTCGTCGTCCTCCTCGTCTTCCAGTCCGCGCTTGCGGCCGCCCGCATAGTCGAGGGCGGCAGACCGTGCCAGAGCCGTCGCCTGCCGCATTTGCGTAAGCTTGGTCAGGTACGCGTCCAGCGGCGCAAAGTCAATGCCCGAAACGGAGGCAGAACCTTGCAGCTTCTTTGTCAGGGTGGCCGTCACCGCTGGCGGCACGTACCGCGAGCAGATGAACTGGAACGCCACGCGCAGGCGCTGCAGGGCAACCACCTCTTCGGGCGCCTGCATGGCGGCGCGAACAACCATTTCCTCGTCGGTCTCGGCCACAGAAGTCGCTGCGGTGGAGGCAGTCGACAAGTTGGACGCCTCCGACACAAGGCTGGCCGTTGTCGAGGCTTGTGACTCGGCCGAATCGACCGAGCCGGCGGTGGACAGCGGTGTTGACGCGCCGTTTGTCGATGCGGCTACCACCACACCGGCCGTCGACTTTATGCTCTGGACGGGTGCCTCCAGCGCCCGCGTCACAAACTTTTCTTCCAAACTCGGCGGCAAGTGCTGGCTCGATTTTTGCGCCTTCCCCAAGAGTGCCAACAACGCTTTGTCCTCGTTGAAACGGTACATGGTCTCGTCGCCCGCTGCCACGGTGTCGCAGACGACCGCCATGCGCTTTGTGAAAAGGTCGCGCACTGCCGGCTGGTGCCGCAGCAGTTGTGCAAGATGGGAGCCGCCCTCTTGCGGGAGCGCGTCAAAGTGGTCGTCGGCTGTCAAGAACATGCGTTTGCTCGGTTTAGGGCCATCTTCAGAGGGTGAGCGCGAGCGTGATGGCCGCGGCGGCGAGTCGGATCCGGATGTGAAAGAAGGTTCGGCAACAAGAGCCGGGAGAACGAGAAACAGAGGGTCGACGGCCGTGGCCACATAAAGGTCGGAGTCTTGTGTCGTTTGTGTGGGGAAGGCGTCTTTTGATGTGGACGTCTCTTCTGCGTCCTTCTCCTCCGTCTTCCCCTCCTCCCCCGTGATCAGCCAACTGCGAGGTGTCGCCCTGGGGCTCGCAATCTGTGTGAATTCGTAGACGCCCGTCTCAGGGCACACAAGGTACCGTGTCGGCTTCGATGCATATCGCGGATGCGGCAGCGTCACAATCCGGGCATCCTTTGTTGCCTTCTTGGGCAGCACAAACAGCCGCGGCGGGTTGGCCATCTCGGCCTCAAGAGTGTATGTTTTTGAAGCTGCTGCCGTCGTCTCGGTGTCGTCTGTGGCCGCACCGCCTTTTGCCTTGGAGGCGCGAGTTGTCCGTAGAGGCATTGTCGGGATGTGCTGTGAGTGGTGGTTTTCGACGAACAGTGAGAATAATGCGTAAATATTGATTTCTTTTTTGATCGAAAATTGCAATTGCCGTTTATAAACAGTGTGTTTTTGAATTGAGGCTCAACGAAAGTCAAAGTCAAGGTCAGGGTCGGCTTGCGATCGAGGGTCGTGGTTGCCATATTAATTGGCCTTACATAATCAGGCGCGTCTTGTTCCACCAGGAACGCGTCTGTCACGCGTCACAATATCGGCGCGGCCCTATGCCCATTTTTGCACCTCACACTCCAGCACCATTACTCCATATTGGCACACAACAACGTCTGCTTGTCTTGGCTAGCCTCCATCTCTTTATCGTCGGCCGATAAGCATTTTTGAAACGATCTGCCACCGAGAGACGCCATCCCTCGAAGGAACATTGCTGGCCACCAAATCAAGTTACTCCATCGAACCTCTTTCACGGGTCTACTTGTATTTTCATCGCCAACTTCATAGCCTTCCATTCGTCATATACTATTGGCATCCGCAATCACTTATCTCCAATACCCAGCAATACTACGGGAGACCATAAAGTGTCAGCTACTTTACGAAACACATTCGTGCCACACGATACACCTGCAGAACGAATACCAGCAGACTTTCTTACGGCTTCGTGCAGATACTCCGAAAATATCCTTGAAAGCCCTGACACCCTTGCTGTCTGTCCCATGCCGCCTGGCGTCCCGGGCAGAGGCAAAGGGTAAACAACACAGACACGAGCTTTCCCGTCTCTCAATATCGATCCGCCTCAACGGCCCGGCGTCTTTTTTGTTCTTTTTCTACAATCAGTGCCCTCTGTCCCTCCAGCCCAATGGTCGCAGCTGGGCAGACCATCAACAGCACTTGCGTTTTCTGTTTTGTTGCATTTTGGCCTTTTGCTTTGGTGCAGAGCACACCACGGCCGAGCTGAACAATGTCGAGTGAGTACCCCCTTGTTGCTTGTTTACTATCAAAGTCACACATCTCCCTGACATATCCCTCTTAGGACCATCTCCTTCACAGCCGCAATGGCCTCCACGATCGCCCGGCGAAGTCCTCCTCAGCACACCCGGCGGCCGCGCCCGGTTACGACGCCTCGAAGCATCTCGAACCTCGCCCTCGCCTTCTCGCTCTCGCGGTGCTCGTGCTGGCAGTCACGGGCTTGACGACATGGATATGGGCATGGACGACGACGGAACAGATGAGGTCGATGAGGAGACCCTACAGCTGCAACTCCAAGAGATCCAGGCCAAGCTGCGTTTAAAGAAGCTGCAGGCAGCCAAGGCGCAAAAAGCAGCGGCTGGCGAATCATCAGCCCGGTCAACACCAGGCTCGGCACGAATAGGGACTGGAAGCACCGCCTCGGCAACTCTACACAACCCCCGATCGCCACAACGAAGCACCGTCGAAGTGCCGGCCTCTCCCGTGCGCCGGCCACAGTCTGCCGCAGATTCATTGTTGACACAAAAGTCGCCCAAGCGAGTATTGCTGGGAATTGATAAGGGGCTGCGTGGCCAGGATGTGTCGTTACGGCGGCCGCCATCCTCCTTCCGCCGAGGTCTGACTGGTAGTTCCAGCAGCTCCAGCGTTTTAGGAGGAGATGGTGGTGCCAGCTCATCATTATCACAAAGAGAGTCCGCGCCCCGGCCACTGAGCTTCAACGAGCGGCTGGCGGCGGCACGTAGTGAAGAAGCCAGCCGCCAGGACAAGTCAGAACGGATCCAGAAGCTGCGGTCATCAGGCTTCTCTTTGGGCAAGGATGAGATGGACCAGTACAAGGCCAAGGCCGTCGATATCCCAATTGTCGACAAGGGGCCACAAAAGTTCAGCCGCGACGACATTCTCGGTGCAGCATCAGGACGGAAACAGTACGATGTCGACAGTGGCACTCTACGACGCAGCAACACAACGCCAAACATTCGGTCCAAATACATCGACCCGAGTGAAAAAGAAACCGCAAAAGACGACAACACAACCAAAGAGCCAGACGAGGCGTCCTTTGAACCATACAGCGGTTACCACCTCACACGCCGTATCCTGCCGCATTCAGTCGTGGCTCGTTCGGTGTCCGGCACGACCACCTACACCATCCAGGACCTGCTCCGGCTCGTCAAGGCGCCGCATTTCGAGCTGCCTCAAGTCGAGACCGATGTTGTCGTCTGGGCCATCGTTGCCGAAAAGTCGGATCCACGAGCCCACAAACCTGCCGGCAGTGCAACTGGTGCTGGTGCGAACCAAGACCGCGGCAAGTACATGGTGCTCACACTCGTCGACCTAACCTACCAGATCGAACTCTTCCTGTTCAAGTCGGGCTTTGAGCGGTTCTGGAAACTGTCGACTGGCACTGTCGTCGCCATCCTCAACCCAGGCATCATGCCACCGCCACCCGGTCGCCAGGACACGGGCAAGTGGAGTCTTGTCATCAACTCGGACGCCGACACCATTCTTGAAATTGGCAACGCTCGCGATCTGGGCTACTGCAAGTCCATCAAACGCGACGGCCACAAGTGCAGCTCCTGGGTCAACGCCAAACGCACCGAGTTCTGCGAGTTCCACACCAACGAGGCTGCCAAGAGGATGCGTGCCACGCGCAACGACCTCAACAATGGTGTTGGGTTCGGCACGAGCGAGAACAGCACACGGGGCGGCCGTGGCGGTGGTCGCGGTGGCCGAGGTGGTCGCGGAGGACGAGGGGACTACTCTTCTGGTGGTCGCGGCAGTGCCTACAGCAACTCTGGCTTTGACAGTTTTGCCCAAAGCCAATGGTTCGTCGCCGGTGCCAGCGCCAGCTCCCTCATTGACAATGAGACTCTCAACGGAGGCTACTCTGACGAGGTCGAACGCAAAGAGGGCATCAAGCGGCGGCTGGCAGCCAGAGAGCGCGAGTCTGACATTGCGCGGAAGCTCAGCCAGATCGGAACGGGCGCCGGCAAGGACTACATGAAGCTGGCCGCAAAGGACCAGCAGTCGTCCAAGAAGACAAGCTCGTCGGCATCGACAACGTCGTCCTTTTCCACAGCGCGCCCGTCACAGTCACAGCTGTCGTCGTCCTCGTCGATGACCACCATCGGCTCGGCAGCTGAGCAAGCAGCTGCCTCGCGAGCTAGCCTTTTGGCATCGATTGCCGGACGGCGCACTGGTGCTGGCAGTAGCACCGGTATCGGCAACAGCGGCCTGCATATCCGCGACAATACGCCCAAGCTTGGCCAGCCAGAACCATCGTCGTCGACCGGCACCACGGTCCATCTCGGCCCCGCTAAGCGCAAACGGCCACAGTCCGTTGCAGGTACGAGCACGACCACTTCTACGAGTAGCACAGATGCCGGCAGCGGCTCCCAAAGCCGTGCCGGTTACGGCTGGGGCACGGACCTCAGGGCAAAGCTCGGCCGCATGAAGGACGGTGAACGGCTCGCCACCAACCAGACCATCCAGAATGGGTTTAAGTGCGCAGGAACGGCCACGGCCGGGTCAACTCTCACAAGCTCGGCATCAACGCCCATCCTCACCGCGCCAGAGCGATCGCCCGTCCGTAAGAAGACACGTTTCCTGCTGGGGGACAAGGGCATCCGTGAAGCCGGAAGAGAGAGTCTCGGCACGACGGGCCCAGGCAATGTGGAGTTTGACGACGATGAGGACGAGCTGGTCATTATCTAAGTCGGGCAGGGTTTCACAAATTTTATACAGAAGAGGGAGTTGCAAAACGTGGCAAAATTAATGAGAAAATGAGATGCATTGAGCGTTGTTATTAGTTTCTTTTGTTTCTGGTTCTTGGCTTGGCTTTTGGCCATCATCGTACTGGCTTTCAGACAGCACTTCTTTTTTCTCTCTTATCATGAGCTTTATTTATATCTCTCGTTTCTTCAGCTCGACGTGTTTGGTCCATAACTGACTAAATTTAAAGATTTTTCCTTGGACTAATAAATATTATAGATTGTCGTTCTGTTCTGTTTCTTTGCTCTTTAACTTCAAGAAAAGAACATTCGCAATCAAAAAGTAAGCATCTTGAAAACTTGATGAAATCTTGAATAAAATTATAACACCGTGATGGAATTAAATGAAAAACATACATATATATATATGCTGAAAAAATACTACCTGCGCAACGATGACACAACGAAAATAGCTCCACACGTCAACCATCTTTTACAACCCTGTCACAGACCTGCAAGATGTCAATGAATGGTTTCACTTGGCTTGTATCTGATATCACGTGACCGTACCTGAGATAGCCTAACAACCCCTGACAATCATGGCCCTGGGCCCTGGAGTCAAGTCAGGTACCGCCCGACAGTTTTGAAACAGAGCGTGCGTTGGTGTTTCCAGTGATGCACTGGGGGATCAGCAGACACAGCGAAAGAACAGGCTGTTCAGTGTTTCCAGACGAGTGAACCAAAGTCCACAGTTTTGAGCATCTCTCGGTAGTGTCGCCGACGTTGTCACGCAACAGGACGGAATGATATGGTAGGATACGAATACGATATGTAAATAAGTCGGGCACCGTAATACGGCCAGCCCGCCGCCAGCCAGGCAGTGACGTATTGTCACAGTAACACGCCTGGAATATGGTCTGGAATACGGACTTTGATGGCTGGAATACTCTCCGTGTACGACGTAATAAGGCAAGAGAAGGCCGAGAAGTTCCAGTAGGCTCCTGCCGATATCGTGCTATTGAGAGCTGCCTGGAAGAGGGAAAGCCGACACGGGCGAGGGAAGGAATGGAGGAAGGGACCCACGTAAGCTCTTTTAGGCGGCCGGATAGCCACCCGGGGCGATGTTTTGCTGCTGTTGCCCCCCAGCCAGCGCCCTGGGGCATCATTCCAGAGAATCGTCTTCAGGGCACTTTGCGCCAAAGATGGGCAAGAATAAAGGGTTCAGAAAGAGGAGGGGAGGGGCGCGAGCTCTAGCCAACGGTTGAACTACTGTAGCGCGCACATGTGCCAGAAAATCCAACGGGTAACGGGTCAACGACCAGCCAGATCGTTACTGGGACCACGCAACCACACTCAAATACGCCAAACTCACGCAAACCAGAAGGGGGTTGGTGGCTCCCCAAAGCAGAAAAGCGGACCCTGGTCATCAGCCCCATCGCTTCTTTCCTTCTTTTGCCCCCAAATCCCAAGCAATACTGAAGCGGAAGGAGAAGCAGAGAGGTGTTGCTACGTACTCCGTTCTCCATATTTTTGTCATTTGTATGTCGTAGATGCCACCGAAACGCCAAACAATCTCCAAGCAACCTCATTCTCCAAAACCACGCAATCACACACATTCGTGAACCCGAACAGAATTGCATCACGAACAATCAATCGTCTTTCCCACAGTCTACACGAATTCGGCGTCGGACAAAGCTCTGGATACCCCTGCCAACACGCGCACCTAAAAAGGGATCTTCCCTAACTCCCGATTCGGTCGTCCACCCCCTTGATCACGACCAAAGGGTACAGTTAACTAGCCCGCCCTTTCTTTCATTCTCGAACAAGAGGACAACTTGACGACATCTGTCATCTGTCGACGGCAGCCAGCTTCTACAGTCTTCTTTTCTTGACACGAGCAACCACCCGCGCAACTCCCACAACAAAAGCCTCCCCCAAACCGCCCAAGATGACGCTCAAAGAAGAGTTTGCGACGAGAAACTTCAGTAAGTAGCGAGAGGAGGGCGAGCCTAAACATGCCCTCCAGCCGGCCGCGGCGGCGGTCATCTATGGATGACTGAGAATCGAAAGTTGAACTTGAGGTGACCGCTGGCTAACCACTGCATCGCAACAGGCATCTACGGACAATGGTATGTCTTCTCGCCCTTTCCCTGATACCCATCTTCTGCCCTTCCGACCGCGTCAGCAGTCAACACCGATGGCGGACGGCCTGGCGATGTAGTCCACGCCGTACATCTGCGCTTTGAAGAGCTGCCGACGAAGCGCCTGCACCCAACATATATCCGAAGCTTGCTGTGCCGCAATCCCCGGCTTGTTGGGGGCGCGGCCTGTTGGAACGGCAGTGACAGCGGCACGGTCGATGGCGGGCACCAACCAACGTTCTAGCCGGAAAAATAAGATGACACATTGACACGATGATACCTCGCTGGCCGTGATATACTGACATTCTTCCTTCTCTCCAGGCTTGGTATCCTGTCCATGATCCTGTGCTTTGCCCTCGGCATTGCCAACGTCTTCACCATCCATGTCGGCATCATTGTTTTTAGCGCAGTCTGTCTGTAAGTCTGATTTTTCGTGCAGCGTGCTGATGTACCATTGTATTTCCGCTGTTCACCCTCTAACATGCGTGATAGTGCCTTCTCTTTTGTCATCCTCTTCATCGAAGTGCCCCTGCTGCTGCGCATCTGCCCGACCTCATCCACCTTTGACGCCGCCATCCGCCGCATCTCCACCAACTGGATGCGCGCCGCTGCCTACGGCGGCATGGCCCTCACTCAGTGGCTCAGCATTCTCGCTTGGCGCACCAGCCTGATCGCCGCCGCCGTCTTCTTGACGCTAACGGGCATCTGCTACCTGCTGGCCGCTATCCGTGGCCAGGACTTTGTCGGCAGCAAGACGCTCGGCGGTGCTGGCGTCGCGCAGATGATTGTATAATCGAGCAGTCGCAAGACAATTTTCGAGTACGGTTATGGTCACGGTGACGATTGTGGATCAACTCAACGACCAGTGTTCTTTCGACAACTCTGCTTCTGTTTCCCCCCTGGGGCGATTTGTACGCCTGCCACCGATCGAACCCGAAGCCAGACCCGGAGCTGTTCCGAATGAGACGATACGAATATTGGGAGCGAGGCCAACAAAGAGAGTTGTACCGTGTGGGCTCTTGCAATGTGGAACTAGAGAGCAGGTCTTCTGGGGTTGTCCTTGAGCGGCGTGTGGAGGGGGTTTGTGTGGGGTTGTGGATGGTGACGACGACTGCGTTAGAGGTGTGTATTTTTTTGGCCGTCACTCTCAAATGAGTGACGTCGGGCGGTCATCGTCATTTCTTGGACTACATTGCGTTGTTGTTGAAAAAGAGACCCGGCGCGCATGAAGAGGACCATGCACACCTCCTCTGCCGCTGGCTAACGTCATGCCTTTGTTTTTGTTTTCATATTTGCTTCTTGTATTTTGACAGGTTTTGACCTGCCCTGTGTTTCTGTTTCTGTTACTGTTTTGCTTCTTCCCTCCGTTCTGTGCATCACATCATATCTTACTATTTTTTTTATTCGGGATTGGTACTTGGCGTCTAAAGGGAAATACTTTTATTTAGTTTTCATTCTGTCCCAGTTGATGTTTCCTCTGATACCATCGTCATTGGCGATGTTTGCTTTGTTCAATGTGGCTTTAGTAAATCGGAACCTTGCGAGATGTCTACGCAACAAGCTCCACGCTGGTCCATGTGTGGCCAAACATCTGCCAAGATTTCAGCATCTTCATATGCTTCTAACTCTTGTCATCCTTGTGTTAAGGCTGTGATCTTCCCGGACACACGCCCCTAGGAGAGAAGGGGAGTGTGGAATTGACAATTGGTTGTTGACAGTTGGCAGTCGGCCGGTTGTTTACTTTTTTTCTGGAGTATTCTGGGTCGGTCTTCCTGGCGTTTCTTCTGGGGCAGATGATGTCATGTGGGCACGATTGGCGCCTTTTTTTATTTTCTACATATTTCTGCCAGCACGACGAACAAGAATGACTGACTATGAACTATGGAGCACAGCAAGACGTCAGGTCACACACGCCACAAGCGAGCAAGTTGACGTTGACGTTGACAGCTTGTGGAGTTGTGAGCTCGTGAACTTTAGGGCTGCCCGCCTCGGCCGCTTCACGATGACTCAAAACTGATGGATGTCGAAATGGCGAAATGGCGAGAAGGCGAAGACGACGAGAAGGCTGAACACGAGCTTCCCTTCGGACACCGCGAAGCTTGCAAGTTCTGTTCCCGCAGAGAAAGCTAGCTCTTCGCCCCAGAGGCAGAGTCCTAAAATAAAACGGCAACCGGCATTCACATCACCAGACAGGGGCTCAGGACCCGGTGAGCAGAGCTATGACATTTCTCACAAGAGCTTAGACAAGCTTGACTTGCCGTTCTCTAGACATAGCTGTCCCTTTATTCACACGTGTCATGGTTGATCTCGACTGAATAGGCCGGGCGAGAGAATGGACGGGGCCGTTTCTTTATCTAACGCTGTCCATCCTTCCTCTTCCCTCCATGATCATATTCTTCGTCTGGCATGTGCTCTTTCTTTTGCGGGCAGCCTCTATGGCTTTTTTCTTACTTTGATATTCGGTTGTCAACTTCTGTTGAGGCATTTGGTGATCGTGTAAAATGGGCTCCGCCCATCTCCTATTTGACGTCTTTTGCTTTTTCCATGAGCGATTTGGGGATTTTCCCCTTTATCACCCTCTGTCTGTGTTGCACAATTTTGCCTCATTCCAAAATTTAAGAGAATCAAATAGCTCACCGTCTTTGTCGCGACAATCCTTCTCTAACTCACGAGCTATGCTATCGTGACCTAGCAAAAGGGGGAGCAGTAAAAGTTGAACAAGGCCTATCAGTGAGAATCTGTCAAAACGGCTAACAACGGCAGATGGTGCAAGAATGGATCGTGGGAAAAAAGACGAGCAGAAAAAAAGCTTCAAAATGCAACTTCCCAAGGAACTAACCTCCCCTGAACAAGCAAGCCCAGGCGATGGCCACTAACACGACGCATTAATTACTGCCAATACGGTGTATCCGAGAGAGGGAAAGACCCCAGTAGCAGCACAGTGCACAGTGTGCAAAATGCCAACGCCAAAAACCACCACGAAAGGTCCAAGAATAGCTACTAGGAATAATCGGCAGTGCCCCCTTTGTCCAGAGAGGGGGCGTGCAAAATGGGGCGCTCGTGATGTTCAAATTTTCAGGCGGCCCCCTCCCTGTATCCCTAGCGAGCCTAGGCCTGGGTCCTGCCTCCTCTTTTTGTCAGGTCCCCCTCTTTGGGCGGCCGAAAACAGCAGGTCACGTTTTCCTCTCACCTTCTAGAACGAATTTACACCCCCCTCACCTTATCTGTCTTTTCGGACCGTGTAGTATCGACAACCTGCTTCTTCTAGACGTAAGGATTCTCTAACAGAGTTGATACCAATTCAGGGGGAAGCTGGCAGTTTATATTGTTTTCCAAGGGATATTTCTCTGAATGATTTGCATCCTCTGTTTCTCCAGCCGCTTTTTAAAATGTATCGTTTTCATCACATCTCCAATCAATCAACTGCATTTGTCCAGACCGTCCTTTCTCCAAGTCAAACGAAGTATACATGCATGTACGTACCTGGCCAGCTTAACCCTGTCGATCGAGATCATATTATTTGTTTGTTCCCTTTCTGTCGCCATTTTGCATGTCTGAAGAGATCACGCACGCCATCACGCATGAGTCGAGTTGTCCCTCGTGTTCCCCTTTGGCCGACTTTATGTTTTCTTTTTCGGTTGTACAATTCTTACGATAGACGTACTCGTCGCATAAACGTTTCCATACTGTCCTCTGTTTGTTTTGTTGTTCCTCGGTGATGCAAAACTTGGACTCTTCGTGTAGCCTCCTGTGTAGGTTAATGTCGTCATTTTACAGCCACTGTGTGCTGAATACAGGTCATCAAGTCCTCCATTTTGCCCACAGTGGCCATTTCCCAGTGGATTCACCCGCTAGAAACCCGCCTTTTTGTTCCGTTTCCTAGGTTGAATCTGGCCCTCAAGATTCCACCCCTTTTTGTCGATGGTTGTTTCCTCACATTACCAGTTATGGTCGACTCTGAATCTCGTCTTCGTGTCTTCTTTGCACTGTTCGCGTGTCATCGAAGACTTCCTTCACACTTGGTGCTCTTTTTTAGTGCCGCCTATTCCTGTTCTGTGGACGTTTACACTGTGCCTATTTTTATGGAGACGGCGGCTCCATCGTTCTCACTCAGCTTCGAACCCCCTTTCTCCTTCGTTCCTTCCGTTGACAGCCTGCCTCGCTTGCTTTTCGATTCCCAACGACCGTAAAAAAGGCAGTCTCCGTCGGCACTATTTGCCAATTAGAATGTTGAAAAGATGGACGAGAAAACTCTGCTTTGCAAAAGGATCCCCGTGTCCCAACCTGTAAAGAGCTTGCAGCTCGAGACGTGCGTTGAAAGGTATCATATCTTGATTTTTTTTCTCTGTGGTTGAAAAAACGGATTTGACCGCCAGAAAGTGCAGCGAATCCAAAAGCTGCAAAATCCTTGTGACAAAGTGGATCTGGAGAACAAAAGGAAGCAGCCACTGGAAATCTTTGACAATCCTGCCCCGCTCATTCGTCCACTGACCTCTTGGGGACTTGCTGATGCATATCAGACAAGTATCAAAACGGGCAGGCGGCGAGCCGGTGTGCAGTTTGCAGATACGGAAGGAATTGATAGAGATAATGAGATACAGAGACAGAGAAGCTCTTGAGCTCGCGAGGCAAGAGCAAGAGCACGACAGAATTGCACTGGCAGAGCTGCTCCTGCCAGTTTCTTTGTCAATTGACAGGCAATTTGACCGACAACGACGTGCCTTCCGCATCTAACAAAACGTCCATTTGGCAACTACACAGTGCCCGCACATACTCACTATTCGTATGCTTCTCGTTTTCCGTGTCATCAAACTGTCGCAGGTGTGCTTTGACTATCTCTTCAAAAAGACTGTCGCGTGGACAAGATCTGAACGTCCATGACCGATTGAGCTCTAGCTTTGGCCGACCGTCTTTTTGTATTTGCGTCTTCCCCTCACAAAAACCAACGGTGTACGACTTACAGTAGCCGCTTGATGTCGTCTGCAGGGGTAACGGGGAAATGGATATTAAATGGACGGATTTGTACTTTAACATTCTCAGATGCTGATGGAATGCAAAGATGTGATTGTGAGCGAGATAAATTGCTATCACATAAACGCTCACACGTGCGTGCCTTTTTCTGGGCATTGTTCTGTCATTGGGTGTTCGTCCGCATACTTTTGCATATTTTGCACATTGACTTGCAGCCACGATGCACCCAAAACGACCTCAGACACACCTCGATCCCGTCCTTGACGTTCATCGTTGTCGTAAAACTCTGCCCTGCGATTGTTGGGATCGTTGGCATGGTCACGCGGTGGAGACACTGGAACGCCCACGCCGCCTTTTTGTGGAGGCGGTGGCCAAGGCATGGGACATGGGTTGTCTAGAAGGGGAAAGGGGGGGAAAACCTGGCCATGCTTGCGATTGGAGACGATGATGCTATTGAGTTCTTTCATCGTCAACGTGAAGCTTCCCTGTTCTCGCGGCTTCGAGCTGTGTCCTGATCTTTCTCTTTCGCTTGCAAGTGAGAGTAAACCTTGGCCAGGGAATCACAAGCTGTCGTGCACTCTTGCGCTGTCGTGTGTCATTCTTTGCACGCCCAACATGCCCAGCGCCAGGTACAAGTTAATCGACAGATTGCTTTGGCTCTGTCTGTCAAAAGCGGCACAAGGCACAAAAAAAATGTCAATTCAAAAACATTGCAAACTAGCCACAAAAGACGGTCAGATCGAGTCATCAAATCGCAAGCACAAAAGGCTTCAAAAAGTGCACAGTGCGCATGGGCGCCCTCCATTGTTCGCACGTATCGCCCTGCGGCCATGGGGAAACTGCGGCCCACTTGGGGCCTCTGGCCTAGAGCGGTCGGTAGAGATACGGGGCAATACCGCCGTCGCCCCCAGGTTTGCTGCAAACGCCGCGTACCGAGTCGGTACCCCTACCGCAACCACCTGGAGGAGACAGCTAATGACGAGCGAGGTATTTGTCCACCGCCCTGTGTCTGACGCATTTCGTCGGCAATTTTAGTGGTCTGTCGTTGCTTCCGTTGTCCACTTCCACACGCCCATACCTTGGGACCTGCACGCCTGCACCTTTCCTGCACGCCCCCTGTGCCCCTCTTGCCCGTCTAAGACAGGTCCCGGCCATTACGGTGCATGTAAATACCTTGCCACGGTGCTTCCTTCCCAACTCGCAAACACAGCATCATCAAGCTTCTTTGCTTTCCCTTTTCCTTCTCTTCCCCTTTTCTTCCTCTCTTTGTTTTCTTCTTTTCCGTATTGCACTTTGTTGCATCTACAATCTGACTTCTACCTCTCTCGAAACGACCAACGAGTGCTGAACTCCATCACCGGCACGCTACGTAACACAGCAACCGCATCCTGCTGTTTCTACACCTCAAGGTACGTCACAGGTACAGCAGCAGCCTCGCTGTGCGATTTGCTCTGCAACATCGTCACCTTTGCAATTCCCCTCCAATTTACCCTCACTCTCTTGCTTTTGCCTTCAATCGCACTTCTATACTTGTCTCTACACGCTTGCCAGCTTCGTGTCGACCTTATCTGGCCCCAATCCGTTATCCAATGCCCTTGCGTCAACAACCCCCAGCCGTGCCTCGTGTTCACGGCTGCATCTGCCACTCGCCATGGCCTCGCGCCCGCTCCCTCCGTTCTGCGTCCCCTTGGGCCGCTATCGGGGGAACACAAAGCTTTCTTTTCTTCACGCAACCCAGTGGGTACGAGGGTGAGGTGAGAGCAAGAAAAAAACGACTAGTTGGCGCAAAGGACGGCCCGGGGCGGCTTGCGCCTTGCAATGGCAAATGGCAGATGTAACAGTGTGGGCATCAATGGCTACCCGACATCACCAAGTGTCAATAGATCCTTGGTGTAGGCCTTTTGTTTTCGCGCCTCATGCGCGTTGACATTAGCTTCATCCTTATTTGTTGACCTGGGCCGTTGGGTTTTCCTTCTGTCATCACTTTTCCCCGGAATGCGCTTCCTATCTTTATCTCTATTACTGTATCCCCTCACCCATTTTCCAGCCTACGGCCTGTGATTTACAGTTCCTTATCAGTTACCCGCCTCCTCCCCTCTGACTCCTACGCGCCATTCCCCTGGTTCCTCCCTGTTATCTTCCATCTGGATTCTTGCATTACGCTCTTTGCGTTGTGAACTCGTCACCTTGTCTACGACTTGCTGCATTAAGTTCATATATGCCAGCCCCATCAGGATCCTCCTGTGCACTGCACACACGAGCTGGTCTCATCGTCTGGTCTGCCTTGCTGCACTCTTACACTCTTTGGTTGCAGTTTGACCCGCAAACTTCAAGCACACTTATCTGAGTGCATCTTGGTTTGCCGGGGCGCTGGGCCGACTATCTGTGTGCATTGGCCCTTTCCCAGATTCTAGATCCGTTTCTTTCCTTCTCCGCAATCTTCTATTGTCTATCGTCTATCACCTATCGGCAGCACAGATTATCTTTGCTCACCGTAACTTTGTTTACCGTCTTGCTTCTTATCGCTGCATTTTTGCTTTCTATTTGTGTCACAGCGTTTCCTTTATCTGCCCTTGCCACCACATACCACTGGCACTTGCACATCCCTGGCTTTATATGATTTAACAACACTCGCAATCTCCATCAACTGCCAATTTCGTTGTCGACGACCGAGGGTCACATAATTTTCGAGGCAATAACTAACTCAGACTCCTCCTCACAGTTCTTTTAACTTTCTATACTTTTCTCAACAAACCCTCACACACACATTTATCATGTCTGCCGCAACACAACAACCGATCGTGCCCCCGCGCCCGACCAAGGCACAGGACACCCCCAAGATCCCGCCACGCCCCGCCCGGAAGGCTGTCGACCGCTCCCTCTCTCCTAGCCGCGATCGGTTTGCCCCGTCGCCATTAGACAGCCTCCTGTCGAAGAGCCCTAACCAGGCCACATTCGCCCATGGCCCGTCACCCCTGGCCACCGACCCGATTGATCGGTCAAGTTCCGTCGATCTCCCCTCCGTCGGCCAGGAGGGCATGGAGTACGCCGCCGTCTCAGAAGAGCTGAGCAACAGCCGTTCCGCCTCCCCAGAACACACCCGCACCGTGGGCGAAGACCTCAAGCTTCATGCTCCCAAGCCGTCGCTGCCCGCTATCAGCGCCAAGCAGCGTGTCGCCACCGTCACTCGCACCGACAGCGAAAAGGCCGCCTCGTTTGGCATTGGCCAGGCTGCTGGTGCCGATGACGGCACCAAGAAGAAGGGCAGCACTACTAGCCAAGAATTGTCCGAGGAGGGCCTCGATGAGGACGAGCATGGCATCCCGGAGATTGGTCGCCAGGTCCCCATGTACCCCAATGCCGGCGACGTCCAGGCTCCCTCCCCTTCTCCCGATATGACGAGAAACCACAACCGCAAGAAGAGCGCCCGTGGCTTTAGCGACCTGCCCCCTGGCAGTTACGGCCTCCACGGTCACGGTGTCATTGCCTCGGACAAGCTGGAGAAGGCTTACTACGGCAAGCACCCCGAGCTCATGGAGAAGGAGCACACTCCGCACCACTCCGATCGCGTAAAGGACTACTCTATGACCAGCGCCGACCTCAACAAGATCGTGCGCGACACAGCCAGTCGTGGCTCTGGTATCTGTAAGTTTTTCCTCACGCATTTCAATTGATGGAAAGGAGGGATGGGCATCTGAGTGCCATGACGTACCCAATGGATTGTGGTCGTCGGGTGCAGCTTTATCTTGATAAAAATAGCAGTTTTTCCTGGTTGGTACTGGCGCTAACATTATTCTGCAGCAACCCATGACATTAACGGCACACCCAGCGAACAGGTTGGGTGGCAGGCCATTGAGGAATCGGCTTCCCGCCCCGCATCTGTCGCACCTAAGGGAAAGTCAAACAGTTTCGGCAGCCAATCTTCTGCCACTGGCAGGAGCGGAGCCCCTGGAATCTCACTTTCTAGCCCTCCTGACGGCAATGTCATCCACGTCGACGACCCCAACAACCGTCGCAAGAGTGTAATGTTCGATGAAAGCGAGTCGCCTGATTTCGATTACGAAAGCGAGGCCCCCATTCTTGCCGCCGACGAGGTCGCCAAGGACCCATCCGCCTACGAGCACGAGCCTGCCGTCACTCCTGCCTTTGAGCGCCGTCTGAGCTCAATAGACGGTGACGAGGGTTCCAGCCGCCCCTCAAGTCGCCCTGCCAGCATTTATCGCGTGTCGTCAGTCCCCCAGGAGTCAGCGATTGCTGAGGATAAGGACGAAGAAGATTACGAACCCCTGTTCAAGGACGGCGACACCAAGACCGGCAGAGCCCCGTCCGTCAAGTCAATAACCGACGAGGCCGCACCTCGCTTCCCCAGCCGCGACATTTGGGAAGACGCCCCGAACAGCGCCCACTACACCGCCGAAGTGTCTACCCCCGACATGCCGATCAAGCATGAGCAGGAGGGCTACGTCGCCCACCGCCCTTCGACCGACTCTCCTCGCGACGGCGAGACCCCTGCCCAGGCTTTCGCCCGTCAACAGGAGGAGCTTGCCGAGAAGGAGCTGCAGGGCCCCGATGCATTCGCCGAGAACCGTAAGCCCCACAAGCCAACACCCACCTCGTGGGCCAAGGATAAGGTACTGGCACCTGCCGGTAACACACATGCCCCGACCAGCAGCCCCGCTGGCAGCAGCTCCAGCAGTCTGCGCCGGCCACAACTGGGCCAGCGGTTCCCCAGCCGCGATGTCTGGGAGGATGTGCCCGAGAGTCTGCAGCTCCAGACTGTCGTTTCGAACCCCCAGGAGGAGGAGGTGCCTTCGCCGGTTGAGCCGTCAAAGCCGTCCGTTCCCCAGAGACCCGTGCGTAAGAACACGGATTCTTCGGATAAGGCTGTGCCCGTTGTCCCAAGTCGGCCCAAGCCAAAGGCTGCCTTGTCTGAAGAGGACAAGCCCGCCGTTTCCGACAAGCCCAAGCCGGTGGTTCCTGCCCGCCCCGTCCGCCACCAGCAGTTAAGCGCCAGCGAAGAGCCGGCCGAGTCGGTGCCCAAGGCCAAGCCTGCTGTTCCTGCTCGTCCCTTCGGTGGCAAGATTGCACAGCTGCAGGCCAACTTCATGTCGGATCTGAACAAGAAGCTCAAGATCGGCCCCCAGGCTCCTAAGAAGGAAGACGCGGAGCCAGAGGAGGAGCAGCCCGTGGCTGAGAAGGCGCCGCTTGTCGACGCTCGCAAGGGCCGTGCCCGTGGCCCCCAGAGAAGCGCCCCGCGTGCCGCTGCTGCCACCAGTGCTGCTCCTGCTGCATCGTCAACACCGACTCTGGCCTTCTCTATGACCACGACTCTGTACAGCATCGACCCCGAGGACGGCGGCCTGGTTGTTACATCTGGCAAGCTCCCCGAGGCTGACGAGGCTGATGAGAAGCCCACTGCCCCAGCTGAGGCTGTCGAGGAGAAGAAGGAGAAGCCTATTGAAGCACCTTCTGAGGAGACCGTTGAGGAGGCTGCCGAGGAGCCGGTTGAGAAGACCGAGACAATCGCTTCCAACACGGCCGGCGAGCCTGTGGCCGAGGCCAAGGTTGAGGTTTCTCCGTCGACTGATGCAGTAGAACCCGTCAAGGAGGCCGCTGAGGAATAGTCGTGGTGGTTGATAGTACTTTCCCTTTTTCTGTTTTTTATATCTTGTTTCTTTCCCGTGCTTGGGGCCATTGGAGACTTTAATTAGAAAAACACATACATACACATTTGTGGACATTGCATGACAGCGGGGCTGTTCTTGCGGCGAGTTGGATCTGGTTACAGTTATCATCTTTTCCATCTTGATTTGGATTTTTACTTTCTACTTGCTGTCTTGACGTTTATTAATTTCAACTATTGCATTGCTATGCCACCTATCATGTCATTTTCTCTGCCCCAAGACATCTATTTGCGTTATCAATATTGCATTACATTCTCACATAGCAGAATAAGTATATAACTTCGTATCGATTAGAATTAGAATTATGAATTAATGAAAAATAAAAAATTATTAGACCAAAGGACATCAGAAACAAAAAAAAAAAAAAGATCCATAAAAATTAAAATAGTGGACGTCTCACCAGTACAAACGTAATCTCGCAGTTACATAATTATGAAAACAAACCAACCAAAAAACATTCAACAAACAACAATAGAAGAATAAATAGACACCCCCCCCCTCCCCCCCCCCACCAAATAAAACAAATTCTGTTCATAGACACAGCCCTTCCTCTTGGCAATTTAAATCCCTACACGTAATAATATTGTTGGCCCATGTTTCCTGTCGCTTGACCATCATCGTGACCACCATCATGACTACCATCATTACCACCATCATGATCGCCACCCTTCTCAAACCTCTCAGCACTCTCAACGGTCTGGACAACCTCCACCCTTTTTCTGATCATAATGCCTGTCGCTCCATATTGTTGATCCATTCTTGGCAATTGAGGACTAAAAAGTTTCCTGGACATTCTCTTTTGGTCCTTTTTGCTCATTTTGTCACCGCCGTTGTTGCTGCCGCTCCTGCCCCAGCTCCGGCTGCTCCTGCCGACCCGTTCTGTCCACCACCGCCGGAAGCTCCCGGTGACGGACCGGCCCGAAAATGGTGGGTCGGGCTTGGAGGAGTGGAAGGAGCAGACGGCGTGCGCATCAGGACCCGGCTCGCGCGGCGGCCGTTGTTTTGTTGCGCGGCAAACGCTTCAGCCTCCTCTTTGGCCTCGGCCGCGTCGGCCTTTGTGACAACAAGACCGTGTTGGGCAACACTGCGGTTGGCCCAAAAGAGGGGCCACACATAGGCTGCGACGTTGTTGATTCTGTCGAGATCCTTGTGCTCGGCGGCTGCTTCGTGTGCCAAAACCTTCCATTCCACGGCCACGAGATCTTGCGCACCGAGATCATCGTCCATGTAGGCATGGACGACACCGGCCAGTGGCTGAATGTGTTTATGCCAGACTTGGGCCGTCTCATTGCACCAGCGGCTGAGAGCTGAAAACGTCACGTCCTGTGTCTCGCGAGACAAAATGCCACTCAGGCATTCCCTCATTTCGTTCTCGACCAGCTGGGCACGAGCAGCTATATTGGTGTCAATGAGCTGCTGGGGTTTGGCGTGGAGCAGCACGCGGCGGACAAAGTCGATGTGCTGGTCATTGTCATCAACGTCATCAAAATGAGTGGCATACAAGACGTCACCGAGATCATTGCCCTCTGCTAAGAGGTAAAACGGCTGGAACAGTTGAGCTTGGGCATGGAGAGCGAGAAAGCGCAAGACGGCAGCTACTCGCATGCTCTTTGCTCTGGCCGAGTTGGAGCATGGCAGCGGGAGTTTGTTGCCCGATTTGTCCAAATTCTTTTTGAAATTGTCCCAGGCTAAAGGAGTACTGGGAAGGGCACTCCGCATAAGAACCTCATTGGGCAGGTCATTGGCGAAGCAAGTGCTGACGATACCGTACGCAGTCCGGAAGATGGAGTCCAGCCTGGCGGAACTGAATTTTTTTTTTGGAATGTCAACACACTACTTTGGACAAAAATAGCATCGAGAGAACGGCAACTTACATTTGGTCAGCGGGCAGGGAACGAGGTGCCAGGGCATAGCCGTTAAGCCTGTCCGCGTCTGCACGCAACCGTCTTTGCTCATTCTTGAGTTCGGCAAGTTCGGCAGCCTGCCTGGCCACCGTGCCTTCAAGCAGCTCCTTGTCTCGAGTAAGGGTTGATTTGTCTGCAGCCAGAGATGCCACTTTGGCCTTTTCTTCATTGAGTTCGGAGATGGCCGTTGTGGCCTCCTGGGCTCTCACGCTGGCCCTCTGCTTGTACGAGACCACCTTCTCCCCAAGCTTGCTGGCAGAAGCTTCGAGCTCGGCAATTTTGGCGTCCTTGACCTGGATCTTGGACAGCAGTCCTTTTTTCTCGGTCTGCACGTCGCTGATCAGAACGTGGTTGACGTCCAGTGCCGCATTGAGCTCAGCATTCTTCTGTGCAATGCTTTGCACGTTGTCCAGTACGTCGCGGTTCTGGGCGACAATGGCCAAGTTCTGTATGAGACTGGTCACCTGGGCCAGAAATTCTGCCGGCTGGGGAGGCGGCGTTCCGAGTCTCGAACCAGAGCCGGCACCAGAACCTGATCCGTTGGTCACGGCCATTGCGGCCGAGTGTGAGCCGTTTGGCTCTTTCGAAGGCATATCCACAAAAGAAGATGAGGGATATGAGATGGGAAACAAAGATATTCAATATTGTACGAGATGAAAGGGGCAAATGTCAGGAGTAAATGCTTTGATGGTGGAGTCTGTGTCTCTCCTGGCATGGATTGAATCAATGGATGATGGACAGCTGCCTTATTTATGTCCTGCTCTTCATCATATTTCTCTCTATGATGCCCATCGATTACGTAGTATTAGATCACTGGTGTCTATTACATTACGGCTTTGAATGATCTCGAGCCTCACAGTCTGTCCCCCCCTTTGGACCGTTGGTGGTTTGATTTTCAAACTCTCCAATTTATTTTGTGCTGCACGGCAGCCTCATCCGAGATTTGGGCAGACGGTTGGCCTCATTTTTGGATCGAGTACCAATCGTTGTAGACATTGTGTTTATATCTACCGTGGCTTGTCCATTCACAGAATGAGGTACATCACCACCATATTTACGCGGGGTTTCCTCGATACACCATAACGTGAACTGCATACCACCCCGGCTGCCTGATTATGATTATAATTTGATTTTGAGCCTCCAGGCACTATTTTGGGCGGTGTAGGCCGAAAAAACAAAGGCGGCAAAGTCAAAAAAAAAATCAAAAACAAAACGGACGAACAGTGGTATTCCGGCCCCCAACATGTTGTTGTCGATTGCTGACGTGGCACCGTTTGAGCGATTGCTACGGGATGCATGCCGAGCCTTTCCGAGCCCCGCGCGCAACAGCGTCGGCCCGCGCATAATGAACTGCATGACAGAACAGGGCGGGAACAACACTGACACGATGATAGGACGAAAATGGGATGACAGTATGACAAAAAGTTGGGATCCAGACATCCAAAAGAGGACTGCAGAAGCAAGGCGACAAGGCAAGGAGGCAACAAAGGGCGGACGCGGAGACTGATGCGGACGGAGACACAACAGTGAGGCTGACGAACGCGGGGGTCAGGCTGTTTAACGAGGTTCTCTCTGTCGAATGAGAGACGGACAAAAAGGTCACGAAACGCGAGCTTGCATAAATGTGTAACAAATATCCGGAAATATGCAGAGATACGTATCTTTATGTTTGCATATTCAGAGTTACACAAAAGACAGCACACGGTGGAGGGAAACAGTAGACAGCCATCAACAAATGCTCGACTCAACTGCGTCCCAGGCAACCATGACCAAGAGTCGATTGACGTGGCTGTTTGCCGTAGTCCCAGAAAAATATTTTTTGTGATAACAATGATGCAGTGTGAGGCACACAAGGTAGGAGACAATACGGGCAAATATTTGACTTGTAAGAGAGTATGACATGCCAGGGCGCTTTTGTGTATAGTTGCAGGACACAAAAATTTGATAGCAAACGTGGCATTGTTGGAGATGGCATTAACGTCTAGATAATGTGTCGAAGAGTTCGAATAGCAAAGCGGTTTGCAATTCGTGTATTTGTGTATTCCACTTTCCAACTGAATGGCACATTTTGGCCAAGCTTGGATGGCCGCTGCCGGTCTTGATTTTCTACTTTGTTGCCGTTGTATTTCACCTCATTATTTTCTTCTTCTGTCCCCACTGCCTTCTACCTGAATGTCTCAGCCGCGGACCGGAGAACAGCGACGCTCCGCCATAGACTGTCGAGAGACCGTCGAGAGACCGTCTACCTTTGGTTAAGACATAATAGGCCGCCACCGTTATGGCTCATTTCGTCTAGTCTGGACGACTATATCTGTTTATAGTTGGCAGTTGAAAAGCGTCACACTTTTATGCTATCTATCATCACAAATCAGGCAAAACTGCCTTGCTTTAACCATTTCTACTCTTTGAATACCCTTTTTTCCAAATATACGCCACGTAGGAACAAAACTATCATGAACACTACGATACTTCCCAATGCCACACACGGAGTAAAAGTGATGGATCGATTCTTTACCAGTTCATTACGAACGCCTCCCTATGCCGTTTCCTATATTCTCTCCCTAATAATGCTCCTTGCAGGGGCTTCGACCGGCGTGGCTGGGAGCTTGCTCAAGGCCCGCCGAGACCAGAGCTTGTTTGTTTACGACGAGTTTCCGAAATACACCGCACAATAGTAAAATACCAAAGTACTATTTCTATATATTGCGCCTCCCACTTTGACCATTCGTGTGGCTTTTGTCCTGCAAGGCACACCGTCGTCCCTTGATCCAAGTCAAGACCAGTGTTTGAATGGCGACGATGGCCACGAACATGCAAGGGGCAAGAGGAGAGCCAGCAAAAACAGAGCCATGGAGTACAACAATACAGGTTGCTAAGCAGTTGAGTGCCCGATGGCGGTGCCTCTCGAGGCAATCTTGGTCGATGTCGGTGTGGCACGGATGAAGGATTCAAGGAAAAAGGAACGTGGTTAAGATAAACCGATCAAGATGGAAAAGTGTACTCGGCGAAGATGCACAGAATGTACCGTGCAAGATGAGGGAAGGATCATGCAGATACAGAAGAAGACATAGATCAGGAGGGAGAAGAAGAAGAAAGAGGAAATATAAATGAAAAGCGTTAACACTACCATCGGGATGCGTTATTTACGACTGTGACGTGGATGAAGCCATCTGGTATACACCGACAGGCCGCGATTCAGCGCTCATTTCAAGGACAAGTATTCGTATGGCATGCCTCCGACTTCTTCATCCACAACTGTCGCTTGCCCCTTTTTCTCTTTTGACTTCTCTTTGTCCTCCTCTCCCTTGACGAAGCATGGCTCGCTCTTCTGTACATTCTTCACCACCTTTTGGCCCTTTTTGACCTCTCATGTGGATGCTCTTCTCTCCATTATCGTACGAATGTGAATTCTGTCTAATCCTACCTGGGGAAAACTAGACAAGGCGTAGCAAAGACTAAGAGCGATGCAGAATGTGCTTTCCTCTCGTATAATACTGTTTTCTTTTGTTTCACAATCTTAGATAGATGGATTTGGCTTTTATTATCTTCTTTTATTTCCAAGGCTAGATTGAGGTCTCCTCAAATCTCTTGTGAATGTCTGTTTTAACATTACGAATTTTGTGCTGCTTTGTCAAGTTCGTCAATGGTAGATAATATATTCCTAGCTTAGCAGTTTATTCTATGAGCGTGATGAATGCATCTGACCAATAACATAAAATAAGTAGATATGCACTTACTTGTCTACTTTGCAGAACCAGAGACGTATCTATGAACTTCAATGTTAAAATAAAGTGGTCGAAATAGAGTGCAATCCAGGCCCGTTCCGCCAAGACGAACGAACGTGTTATCTTGACGCGTTTATGTAACGCGGTTTTGGTGCCCACCAGAACGCCCTGTAATTACAGCATACCAGGACCCTTTAGTATTACATAATCGGCCTAGACCGGTCGAAAACGCCTCGAAACAGCCCACGGCTGCGCGTTTCGGTGGACAACAGCGATGAAACAGCAATGTCAAGTGGAGAACACGAGAATTGCTTTTTGGTCTGTCCCGAGCAAAGGCACGCAACCACGACAAGTTGGGCGAGGTCTGGACTGCCTTCTTATTTATTCTATCTCAGGTTGGGGCTTGTTCTGTGGTCTTGGAGATCGGGTCGAGAGAGACAGTGCCTCCTGCCTGCCCGTGTGCGCCTTCCTGAATTGCATTTCGGGCGTACAGGAAAGAGCTCGTAGTTGCATAAAAAAGTCTCCGTCAAAACGCAAAAGGCAAAGGGGAAAGAACAGACGGTGGGGGCCTTCTTTATTTTTTTATGGCGATCAATTCGTAACTTGGCCTTGAACTTGGCTCCTGCTTCGCGCCTGCCCAGAAAAAGGGTCCGATCCGTGACTCCCGCAGCTGCCCTGTCTATCTGTCCTGTTCCTTGGTGTTCCTGCCCCTGGTTCCGTGGATCCTGCCTATCCCATACTTGGTGGCCTTTGAAGTTTGAAGCTTCCAACCAACCTTTTTGCTGTATTCAACTTCAACCTCGATCCATCTTCGACGACGTCCTTCAGGGATTACTGAGACTTGTCCCCACTCGACTCTCAACGACGGTCGCGTGTTACTCGAGGCCGCTACACAGCGCCAGGCCACCCGGCGCACAGCAAAGAGCTACCAAGATAGCCCCTCTTGGGCCCCCGACACGCGACACTTTCAGCTTTTGACGACTTTTACAACTTCGACCTCGACCTCTACGCCGACATCTGAGCTACGCTACCGCTACACCAAGATATTTCCCTCGCCATGCGAGCACCGCTGCCGTCATGACCATCCAAACCGGCCCGTCCAAATTGGGCATGCACCTGATTGCCATTCCAGCCGCCATCTCCGTCATCATCTTCCTGGGCTACAGCTCACAATGGCTCTTCCACAAGGCCACCTACCTCGACCCGGGCCCGCTCACCACAACCGAGTCCGTCATCTTCAACACACTCCTTGGCTGCCTCTGGTGGTCGTATCTGCGCGCATGCACCGTCAACCCGGGCCGCTACGTCTTTGACGAGCCCGGCACATCCGACGAGGAGGCTAAACCTCTCGTCGGTAAGACGAAAGCTGCAAAAACAAAGAAGACAAAAGAGCCTGAGCGCCCCGCGTCCGTGTCGTCGTCTGGCTCGTCGTCCCACTCGCCTACGGCTGGCGATGGCGCCACAGCTGGCGTCCGCTGGTGCCGCAAATGCGACGCGCCCAAGCCGGCCCGATCCCATCACTGCCGCCACTGCCGGCGCTGCATCCCCAAAATGGACCACCACTGCCCCTGGACCGGCAACTGCGTGTCCATGCAGACGTTCCCGCACTTTGTGCGCTTTATTGTGTTTACGAACCTGTCCCTGTGGATGGCTGCCTACCTGATCGGCCGCCGTTTTTACTTTTTGTATGCCCAGCGCTACTTGCCGGCCTACCTGGGCCCGTCACTCTCCGAACTCATTCACCTGACCATCCTGGGTCTTGTCTGTAGCGGCACGACACTTGCTCTGTCCATCATGCTGTACACTACGCTGCAGTCGTGGATGTTCAACGCGACCATGATCGAGGGCTGGGAGATTGAGCGCCACGAGGCCGTGGTGGACCGGTACAGCACGACCAATGCTGACGGCAGCTGGTGGGACGATGACGAGGACGAGGACGAGGACGATGAAGACGACGCATATGGCAACAACGGAGATCGCGACAACGATGAGGGCGAAGATGACGACGACGACGGAGAACTGGCCGCCCGGCGCGAGCGCAGAGCCCGCAGAGCCGCCGCCCTCCGCATGCGCGTCGAGTTTCCCTACGACCTCGGCATTTTCAACAACATGGCCCAGGCCATGGGCACCCGCAACTTCTTGCTGTGGTTCCTGCCCTTTGCCGGCGGGCCCAAGATCGCCACCGGCAAGGGTGCGTCCGGCTTGGGCTGGGACTGGCCCGAGAACGGATTCAATGATCACACAGGTATGTGGCCGCCACCCGACCCGGAGAAGCTGCGCCATGCCGCCGCCCAGGGAACTGGCCCCGTCTATGGATCGGAGCGAGGAGGGTCATCGTCCACAGCCTTTGCGTCCGGCCGCGACGACAACCGGCAGTGGGGTACCCCCGAGGAGGAAAAGGCTGCCTTCCAGGCCCGGCAAGAAGCCGACTTCCGGCGCCGCCGCACAAAAATCACTGGCCCTGTCCGCCAAGTCGGGTCCGACGACGAGTTTGAGCAGGGCATGGACGGCGAACCCGGCTGGACCAATGCCGACGGCGACCGCTTGCGGGACTATGGTGTCGACGAAGAGGCCGAGAACGACGAGGACGTGCCGATTGCGACGTTGCTACAGCGCCGGGATGCAAAGGCCAAGCTGGCCGTGACAGCGGCTCAGAGCAAGAAGAGGCGGTAGACAAAAGGGGGCTAATATACGTCAAGGACGATGATACTTCACCTGGTTATATGATAATTATAATATGCATTCTGGGGCGGCTTTGGGAAGCGGAGGGGTGGGCGGACATACTGGAAAGGTTTTACACGCAACATACAACACAGCTGGACATCGAAACGGGAACATATACGGGAAGGGCCTTTTCATTGATCCTAATTCTAAAATACAGAATCTATCATCTTTTTAAGCACACGAAATCATTATTTAATTCGTCAAAAACTCTCTAATTGTAGGAAATTCGTGAAGCAAGAAAAAGAAACATAAATTCGCACGACATAAACAAAAAACAAATATAACCACACAAACCAAGGTACAAAACGGAAGGCTAAACAACCCAAGAAAACGCACAAGAAAAGGTCAAGCATCAAACATGTGAAACAAAAACCGACTGTTTGTCTAAACCGTAAAGGGGGACAAAAGAAAATAGTAGACAAGAGTACGTTTACACCATCTACCAGTCATCGGGCTCCTTGCGCATGGCGCTTTGCCGCGCCAACAGTGCATCCGCCAGGCTCATGCTGCCCGAAGCCGAGGGCGTCGGCGTGTTCGTGCGGCTGCCGCTGTCAGACGAGTATGCGCTGCCGCCGTTGAGACTCATGCCCGAGTCGCGGGGCTGCAGAGACGATGCCGCCGAGGACCGGCTGGCTGCAGCGCCACCAATGGGCCGGCGAGGCGGGGCAGGCGGGGCCGGGCGAGAAGATGCGGGCGGGGGCGCCACAATCTCCTCGACGTACGCCGCCGGCACCCACGCCTGCTTGTCGTTGATCTTGGCAAGCCACCAGCCTAAGCTGTTAGTAAATAAATTCAAAGTTTGCTTACAAGGGCTGGAGACCTACCATTGTTCTCTTTCTGGACAATCTCGATGGTCTGACCAGCCTTGATGGACATTTCGTTGTCCTTTTGTCCGGCAAAGTCATACAAGACCTTGGCAGTAATGGCAGCAGGAGCTGCTGGGGGAGGAGGTGGCGGTGGCGGCGCACGCACGGCCGACGTGTTGGACTTGTTGCGCGCGTGTGAGGGCAGGACGGTCGTTGTGGACGAAGCCGCGGCGGTTGCAGCAGCTACAGCAGCCGGGTTGGGGCGCGAAGGCACGGGCCGTGAGGAAGAAGCTGCAGATGAAGCAACAGAAGACGACGCGGCCGGTCTTGGCGGGACAGCGCGCGACGAGTTGGCAGCAGGGCGGGCAGCAGGCGTCGGCTGGGGCTTGCGGCCGTTGGGCGCCGTGATGCGCGATGGCCGGCCGTTGGGTCCGCCGGGCTTGATGAGCTTGCCGCGCGTAATGGGCCGTGGCGGCACAGGCTTGGCGGGCGGCGTGGGACGGGGCAGCGAATTGGGCGGCTCGCCTTGGCGCGTGTGGACGGCGCCGCTCTTGTAAAAGTCGACGGGCACCTGCGAGTCCTTCAGCACCTTGACGAGCTGCGGCTTGCCGGGCTTCTTGTGGTACTCGATTGAGTCGCCAATCTTGAGGTTGAAGCCACCCGGCATGACGCGCTGCATCTGCACAAACATTTCCGTCTTGAAGACGCAGTTCATGAGCGGGTCGGGTTCCTGGGGCGAGCCAACATTGAGCGAGAACCAGTCGTCGCGCGCGGTCGACGTACCAATAAACTTGATGGCGCCCAGCGGGATGGCGCGCTCGACGGAGATCTGCGGCTGGTGGTTGACAAGGGCCTGCGAGATAATGTAGAACTTGCTGTTAGTCACAACCAGAATACGCGGGCTCGGCTTGCTGGAACGACCAAACTTGGCCTCGAGAATCTCGCCGCGGCAGGAGAACACGGCCTTTTCGTTGGAGCCAATGTTGACCGCATTGCGAATCACGCTGCCAGGACCAGTCGTGGCGTTGATGCCCAGGTAGTCGCCCAGGAAGCGGCGCGAACCCAACAGACTGTAGCGACGGCGCTCCTTCCGGCCACCGAGAACACGCTGGCCCTGGTCACGCAGCACCATGTACTCGGCACCGACGCGCTTCTTGCGCCAGAAGCGCTGGATGCGCGTGGCAGACTCGGCGCGGTAGGCAAGGTAGGCGCGCCACATGCGCTGGATACGCGTGGCCATGTTGTGCCAGTAACGGTCGCGCATGTGCTCGAGCGCGAAGAGCGTCTCGGGCGACTTGATAAAGGCCTTGGTGACGCCCATCTGCCACTCCTCGGGCGGGATGCTCGTGTCCTTGAGAATCTCTTTGGTGGCCGCCTCGTACGAGCCTGTCCACGTGTACTCGCCCGCATAAGACGTGGCCGGGGACAGCAGGAAGAAGCGCTCGACAAATTTCTCGAACGACTGACGGTATGCGAAACCCGCGCGGCGAATGCGCACGTTCTCTTGCAGACCAAGGTACTTGATCTGGTGCAGCACGTTGGGCACGTTGTACTCGGAGGGCGACTTGTTCTCGTTGGGCTTGATCGTGCGAATATACGAGGGCTGGCAGCGCATCAGCGTGTCGACGAGCGCATTGGCCGACGTGCGGATACGGTCGCCGGCCGTGGGCGGCTGCTTGCGGTTGTCCTGGTCGACCTGGTTGGGGAAGAGCTCGTGCACGAACTGGTTCTGGCTGACCTGGAACAGGTTGAGCAGGCCCTTGAGCAGCTGGTCCTTGTTCTTGTCCGTGATGCCGTCCACGGTGTAGGCCACGTCGCCGGCGTAGTGCTTGATGATAAAGTTGCCCTGGCGCGGCGTCAGGTTGGCGTTGGACATGCCGCTCAGACTCTGCATAAAGGTGCGGTCACAGGCGGCCGGGTCGGCGTGGGCCGTCTTGGTGGCGTCCTTGAGCGCCGAGAAGATACCAACGGGGCGCGTCTGCTCAATGAGGTCGCACACGACCTTGTTGTCAAAGTACTTGATCGGCGTCCACTGGATCTTCTCGCGGGCGTACTCCTCCTGCTCGGTCTTGAGCGTCAGCTGGATAAAGATCTGCTGCAGCTTCTCATTGACGTAGTTGATGCACAGCTGCTCGAAGCTGTTCTTCTCAAAGATCTCGAAGCCGTAGATGTCGAGGATCCCGATCGAGTTGCTCGTCGCCTGGCGCGCCTTGAGCGACTGGTTGATGCGCTCGACGATCCAGTCGAACAGGTTGCTGTAGATGGCCTTGGCGAGCGCGTCACGTGTGGCAATGGCCTGGGCGACGTTGGCGGGAGACTCAATGACCTCGCCGCTGCGGGGGGTCAGAATGCGGATGGTAATGGCAGACACCAGCTTCTTGGGCTCGACCTCGAGCAGGTACGCCAAGAAGTCGACCACAGACTGGTCGGAAACGGCCGCATAGCCGCTGTCGTCTTCGTGGAAGACCAGGTTGCCTGTCCACAGAACAGCCGCGAGCATGCGGAAGATGCTGTCCTGCTCGGCCTGGCTTAGACCAATAATCTTCATGGCGTCCAGTGTGTCGCGGAACTCGGCCAAGTCGTCGATGCCGTCGACGTTGAAGCACTTGGAGCGACTCGTGTAGATGTAGGTGTCGGGGGTCTGCACGCCAAAGTTCTGGCGGTACGTCTCGGAGGCGCCCTTTGTGAACTGGTAAAAGATGTGGAAGTTGCGCTCGTTGGTGATCTGGCCGACCACGCGCGTCTTCTCGAGCAGGTAGTTGGTAATGTCGGCACCGACGGGCTCGCCGTTGTCGTTGAAGTGGATCTGCAGGTACTTGCCGAAGCGCGACGAGTTGTTGTTGCGCAGCGTCTTGGCGTTGCCAAAGGACTCGAGCAGCGGGTTTGTGGCCAGCACCATGTCCTTGATCTGCTGGATGTCGCCGCCGGTGCCGCCCGAGACGTTGGCAATGTACTGCATAATGCGCTTGGCCGCCTCCGTCTTGCCGGCACCGGACTCGCCCGAAATGATCACGCACTGATTGTCCTTGTACGCCTTCATGTTGTAGTACGACGACTCGGCAATGGCAAACACGTGCGGCGGCATCTCGAGACGGTTCTTCCCCCGGTAGCTGTCGAGCACTTCGTCGGTGTAGATTCCGAGATCGCGGAACGGGTTGACGGAAACCAGCACATGGCCAATGTATGTGTAGATCTCGGCGCCCTCGAAGCGCTTCTTCAGGTTTTCGTTGATGGCCTCGTTGGACACCTTGCTGAGCAGCGTCAGGTCGGACAC
Source organism: Sporothrix mexicana (assembly GCA_021396375.1). NCBI lineage: Eukaryota > Fungi > Ascomycota > Sordariomycetes > Ophiostomatales > Ophiostomataceae > Sporothrix > Sporothrix mexicana. The sequence goes on along the minus strand of WNYC01000081.1, from coordinate 31,095 downwards.
GCCAATCTCCTTCTTTTTTGTCGTCTCAAACGTGGCCTTTTTCGGTCTCGCTGCGCCGCCGCTGCGGCCACCGCCCCCGGCCCGGTCGGCCTTTTCCTGTTTGTTCGGCCGTCGTGTTATGCCCTGCGGGGGGAGAGGTCAGGAGATTGATCAAAGTCCGGAAGACAAGCACACCCCGAAAGCCCAAGACGGCGGTCGGAACGCCGAGGGGCTGAGAAGACCTACCATTTTGGGTGTGGATTGCGCCGAGCGCGGTGCAGCAAGGAGAAGGAGTAAAACAGAAAGGGAACAAGGAGCACCAAAGAAACAAGCGGCACGCTGTCAAGACGCCGATTCGCAATCAAGCAGGGCGGAAGGGGAGCGGAGCAAAAGAGGGTTGCTCTCGGGATGATCGTCAGAGCGTTGGGCGATGGCGGGGGAATTGGATGGGATAAGGGAAGAGGGGTGGTCGGAAGAAGCAACACAGAAGCCCGATTGTCGTCAATTAGAGCAAAATATCGTCGATGTGGATGTTCGCGAGAAGTCGGTCGAATGCACAATCGTCACTCGTTGAGGTTTATCGACAAGTTTCTCTCGTTTTCGTTTACCAAAAGGTCGACGTGTGGAATTGGTGACGAAACGGGTTTTGGGGGGAAGGAGGGTTATTCCGGCTGCCTTGTGCACCAGTCGCTCCTTCGTTCTGCACTGCTATGCGCTCTGACGAATACGCGCGCACAAAAGAGGCAAGACCTGATTATGGAAGCTTCCGGCTGGAGAGACCAGCCTCTTTTCTCAGTTAGGCGCGGCAGGTGCGGGGTGGCACAGCCACGCAGAAATTGCCTGCGTTCTTAGCGATTTGGGCGTCTTTTGGCTTGCCTACAGGGTCCTGAGGGGCGAGTTGTCCATACAAAAAGGGGGCGCCGCGCAATCCAGCCACCTTCTAGCGGCAAATATCAGCGGGAAGGGCCACATTTTTCTTGCTTTTTTTAGGGGTCCTTAGTGAGGTACCTGATGAAGACCATTTTCACAGCTAAAATCGGTCGATCCGAAGTACCTCTAATCGGTGACATCAGGGGTTGCCTTGTTGTTGCCAGATTTGCCCTCTTTCAAACTTTTGCTAACATTCACTCTTTGTGTGTCTGCACGATGACACTATTATCTTCACACCGCATACGGACATCGGCGCGGTGCGAATAGTAAAGATGTTCAGCAACGATACCACCAATCTGGATCACGCCCGGCAAACGGAAGCGGTGTCGTTTGCGAGCACTTTGTGGCGGCCGTCCTGGCGCAGCTCTTGAATGTGAGGATTGGGATTCTAAAACTTTGTTTGGTGTTTGGATGTGGGCATCCAATGCCTTTTATACGAATTCTGTCCATCTGAGAACAAGTGTCTCGGTCTCTTGTGACACGGACAGAGTTAATCCGAGCGCATCGAACATGACAGTCTCCTACAAAACCCATCAGTATCTGCCACAGACTCTCGGTTACACATCATAGCTTTTGCTGAAGACTTTCCCACATTAGTGGCCTTCAAACGACAGATAGACACAGACAACGCAACACAAACGAGCCCAACCACAGATGCGCAATCTCGACAATGTCTCCGGTTTCCAGAGTTTCCGGTCTGTCTCGTGGACAGACGACGGATGGGAAAGTTGAGATTTCGCATCTCTGACAGAGACAATGCGATCTGAGGGTCCAATTGTGTCGAGTCGTGTTTTGCTGCGTCTCGCTGTGTCGAGACTTTCCCAAAGGAGAAGGGATTCTCGTTGCAGACATTTGATGCGAGGTACGCATATGTCCTCGAGGCCATACAATGTTGTCTAGCGGAAAGGATGTTTGCTCTGGCGCCAGAGAGAAGCTCTTTTGTTGAAACACTGCAATTCAAAACTACGACTTTACTGCGTCCTTGCAGAAGAAGGATCGATGTCCACTGGAGAATTCTCTGTAAATGAACAGAGTCAAGGTGAAAAAGACTTCGCTGGAGACCCGTTATCTCCTCGGGCAGTCCTACCCTGGGACATGCTGTGACAACCTCTGGCGGCTGTTGAGTGTTGATCATGCAGGATGGCCGAGCTTCCGTTGAGCCTCTGGGTCTCTTTCTCTCTCGTTTGCCCACAAAAGTGCCATTTGAGGATCAGCTCTTGGGTAGTAGACCAGAGTCTCATTGAGAGTGCTTTGGGCATCTGCGATCCTCTCATTGGCCTTCTGTTTCTATTTTTCGATCCTATTTTCTGCTTCTGCTCCTCTACTTCTCGCTCTCGATATTCGAAGCAGGCTAGCATGTTTCACAACCAACCGTGCCTGTCCTCCTGCTGAGACGCTGGATATATCGGGGCCCCAGTCCAAGTACGACATTCTCCGTATTCGTGAGAAGCCAAAAAGTCAAATACGTTGCTTTGGCACACAATACGGAGCCCATACACCCCAGACGGCGTTCTCTTTCCTGTTTCTGCCGCTTCGCAGCCTTCTCCTGCAACTCCGCGTCCGTCCCCTGTCTCCGGCATGGGATTCTGGAACACAGGGATGGCATTCTGTCACTTTCCGGTCACGAATTGCATGGGCCATTTAGTCCAGGCCGCCACACCCAATCACCCATAATCATACATAATCAGACACAACATGGACGTGCCTCGCCAGTGTCTCTGAAAAAGGCCCGGGAGAACCAGAGATGGCATTTTGCTCTTTCTGACAATCGTGTTTTGGAACTTGTCGATGAAGGCCAGTGGCGTCGACCGCTTTTCCAATCTTTTCCATGTCTTTGCCATATCTTTCCCTTCTTTTTTGATTGTCCCTGTTCCATCCTGCCAGCTTTTTGTTCTATGACAGCCATCATCTTGTCTCACGTTTGCATTCTGTTTTCAGTTTTCAGTTTTCTGTTTCTTCCGCTTTCCTGTATCTTTCTTCTTTGACGCTTTGTGATGTTCTAAATGTCTGAAAGTCTCAAAATACGATCTCTGCCATCCGTATTTTCCTGATTTGCCATGCCATTCCTCACCGTGCGTTTCCAGTCTGTCGCAATTCTCCGTCACAATTCCCGTCCATATCATTGACATTGTCGTTTCGTTGCACCATTTCATCATTGAACAATCCGATTTCCATAGACTTTGTGATCATGTCCGCGGTAATTAAGGTTGTCGTCCGGCGGGGCCTTGCCGGAGCTGTCTCCAATTTGGCACATCTCTGGCACATGTCGAGCACTTTCTTGTCACGGGTCTGGCATACCTCAACACCACAGCACGATCGTGACTGCCCTGTCCCACATTTTGACAATATGGCGAGCTTTGCGTGCCGTGCGGCCCCCATCAAAACGGGAGGAACAATATCATAAAGAAATTAAAAATGAGAAGGATTTAGAAAGAGTAAGCTTTCTTATGCCAAGGCGAGCCAAGGCTGCACGCGAGACCTTTAGACCTTTCCCTTGGGCCCCAGGTCCACACCCTTCATCATTGAGGGATGATTGAAAATGGGCACCAATAATGGAGGCAACTCAAGATGTAATCTAGCGTTGTGCCCCCATGTTTTAGGTGTCTCCCAAGGACGTCTTTGGTGGTTTTTGCCGAGCCCATGGGGTGATCTCTAAACACACACCTCGAATGATAAGTGAAAATATCGTCCTACAGTGGTGCCACGCCGAGCCGGGCACAAGCCTTCGTCCCTGCTTTGGTAAAGTTGCAAAGGACGGATCGCAAAAGATGACGGTTGCTTGGACGCAAGATGTTTACTCTGCCACACTCTCATCTCTTTTACCTTCTCCGAGGGGTCGTTGAAAATACGAAGAAAGTGATTACAGACGAGATGGACCAGACAATAAAAGAACCACGGAATGTGCTCGAGCAGCGTGATGACATTGGATGGCATATCCATCAACTGACCACCCACATGGCTTTTGGGACGCTGACAGTGGCTCAGAGGATAGCTAAAAACGTACGAGGTGAACTCAAGATGTGGCCGGAGCTTGCCGTATTCAACGGCTGTCTGCAGCTTAGTGCAGACCAACTACTGAGAGAAAGGGCTCCTTGCTGGCCTCGGTCCAGATTTTGAGTTGAAGATGCTGTCCAAATTAGGACTAGCGCTTTCTACTTACATGAAATGGTACTTCCAGTCTAGCTGCACTTCCACACAAACGTAGGTACCTCACCAATCCACCAATGTCCACCGCCTGTCGTCCCGCCCACAGCGTTTAAGCGCCCGAGAACGTGGTCACACCCTGTTTGTCTTGGCTTTGTCTCGTCACATCGCCCCTGCAGCCAATCAGCGCCTGTCGCTCTCTTCAATCCTGTCTATTCTTAGCGGGCCCCCCGCTGTGAGGGTCCGCTAGTGCTGTCGCAAAACAGCCTCCATCGTGCTTTCCTTTTGGTGGTGCTCATGTCGTCCAATGCTCTTTCCCATATTATCGCAACTGCTGGTCATTCCTTCCATTAAATCTCTTTACCTTCTTTCCATTTTTTGAACTTCCAATTCTAGACTATTTTGACGCATTTCATGATGATGTTTGTAGATTCTGTTTCCTCGTTTTTTCCCCTACTTTTCATAGATTCCGACAGCGCCCTTCATTGACCTCCGCGCCCACTCGCACTCCCACCTCCCCCTGTCCAAGCCGAGTCGCCGAAACACCAGCAAGCCCACTCTACACAACGTCCAAGCCGCCCCTCGTCAAAGCGTCTCTGACACTCATCGTCTCAACTCGAACCCTTCCCAAGCCCTTTCCGTCGCAAAGCCCTGCCGCCTCGATCTTTTGGCCTTTTGTGTGTATTTTCTGTGTCTTTCTTCTCATAATCAGGGCGCACTATCCTCGCACTATCCTCGCCCAGAATCGCCATTCGCCAAGTCGACAACCTGACACAGGCCCCATCCGACTGCGAAACGGCCTCTCACGTCTGATCTACCTCGTCGCCCACACTTTGGACCAAGGGGCAGCCCGCTGGACTATTGAAAGTGTTGACGACATATCCCATCTCCCAGGCTTGAGGACGCCACTGTTCACCGTCTAAACGCTGCTAGAGCCTCACTGTCAACAGTTGATGCCCAAGATCGTTCACATATTCTTGTTTTGGCACTCGATATCGCTCCAAAATACACCCCGTTTTCCATCGATACGCCCCTCCTCCGTTCCATCGTCTTGCCGGCATCAGTCGACAGCCTCTCCGAACTGGCGTCACTGTGAGCTCGCTGTTGGCCCACCATCATCCGGTCCACAATACAAGCACCAAGCAGCATTGCCAGAAACAGCTGAAGGGTTTCAAGACACCTGACATCCGAACAAGCATCAGTCCCTTCTCTGCTCATACTGGCCTGCTCTTTTGGCCGTTCTGTCCATTCTGCCCGCCCTGTCTGCCTCTCATTGCCTCTTACGGTAGCTGGTGGTGTCGGCCTCGCACACCCTTCTTCGAACACTCTTCCTCGAATTCTTGTCGCAGTCTGTCGTTTTCCGCATAACATCGTGCCACGGCCATTCGAAATCCCATCCCCCTTTCGCATTTCCCCTTTTGCCAGGTGTGGCCCAGGGACGGACGAGCAGCACGGAGAGTAGCACCAGACCCAAAGACGAAAAAATAGGAAGAAAGAGGCTTCAGCGTTGCTTTTCCCTTTCTTTCTTCTCTGTGTTCCCGTATTGTTTGTGCTGTTATTTCCTTATTTTGCGGTTGTCATACTTTCGTTGTCGCTACTTCCCTGCCCACCCCTGCCCCCCTTATTTGTTCACCCTCGTCTCCACACCCGTTTGGGGAATTCGAACTCTCCTTCGTCTCCTCTCCGCGTGTCCCTCTCTCAACCCTCCTCTTCCGATCCCAGCAAGCAAGCCTCGTCCCTTTATGACTAACTGGTCGCCCACCGTCGCTGCACATCTTCGATCTGCCTTTCTTTCTTTCCCTCTTCCTCACTCGGCCTGGTAGAAGATTCGCCGTCGTCACATTTGCGAGCGATTTCTTCCTCTCAGTTCCTTTTTTATTTTCCTTCACTGCCCTTCTTTTTTTATTTTCTTGTTTACCTTCTTTAACCTGCTGGCTCAGAACACTCTTTACTTTCTTTTCTTGATTTGTATTTTGTATCACTATTAGGGTTCTTCGCTCCTGGTTATTGAGTTTGGACGCCTCGACATCTTTTCGATTCGAGTCAGAATTATTGTATCCATTCGAACCGACGACATCTCGACGACAATACCGAAGACGAACGACATCGACGACCTGATCCCCGAAATCGACGACTGTCGATACTGACGCAGGTCGTCACTTTTAATACCCGGTCTTTCTTTTCGTATATACACAGAGTCGCATTGCAGTCGGCTCGTTCTCACCAACCGCCATCATGAGTGCCTCTCAGTTGATCAAGAAGCAGTTTACTGCACAGAAACTCTTCTTCCACGTTCTATTTTGGGGTTTCCACTGGGGCTTATTCGCCTTTGGTTGGTATGTGGCACAAATCAGCATTATAATCGTCATCTTGATGCAGGATGGCATCTCTGGTAAGAACTGAAAAACTAACCGTATCACAGGTACAAGCAGGCAAGCGATCCTCGACTAGTCGGTCTTAACACGCTCCAGTACTCCGTGTGGATTTCCCGTGGTGCTGGTCTCGTCCTGTCCTTCGATGGCATGCTCATTCTCCTCCCGGTGTGCCGTACGCTCGTCCGCATTGTCCGCCCGAAGCTTCGTTTCCTCCCCCTCGACGAGAACCTGTGGTTCCATCGCCAGCTCGCCTACGCCCTGCTGTTCTTTGCAATCCTCCACACTGCCAGCCATTACGTCAAGTAAGATCCTGGTTCCATTCTTTCAAAAAAAAAAAATACATTATAAATGAATGCAGTCTAACAAACCAGCTTCTTCAATGTTGAGAAGACCCAGATTCGTCCCGTCAGCGCCCTCGAGATTCACTACACCGAACCCGGCGGAATCACTGGCCACGTGATGCTCTTCTGCATGCTTCTGATGTACACCACTGCCCACCACCGCATTCGGCAACAGTCATTCGAGACTTTCTGGTACACTCACCACCTGTTCATCCCTTTCATGCTCGGTCTCTACACTCATACCGTGGGCTGCTTCGTGCGCGACATCCCCGACGCCGTCTCGCCTTTTGCTGGTGCCAACTTCTGGAACCACTGTATCGGTTACGAAGGCTGGCGCTGGGAGCTTTTCACCGGTGGTCTTTACCTGATGGAGCGTCTGTACCGTGAAGTCCGTGCCCGCCGCGAGACGCGCATCACCCGTGTTGTCCGCCATCCGTACGACGCCGTCGAGATCCAGTTCAACAAGCCGTCGTTCAAGTACAAGGCCGGCCAGTGGCTCTTCCTGCAGGTGCCTTCCGTCTCCAAGTACCAGTGGCATCCGTTTACCATCACTTCGTGCCCGTACGACCCCTACGTCTCTGTCCACGTTCGCCAGGTCGGTGACTTCACCCGCGCTCTGGGTGATGCTGTTGGTGCCGGTTCCGCACAGGCTAAGCTCTACGAGGGTGTCGACCCTCTTGGTATGTACGAGGTCGCTCTCCAGAATGGCCAGCAGATGCCGGCTCTGCGTATCGACGGCCCCTACGGTGCTCCCGCCGAGGATGTGTTCGACAACGAAATTGCCGTTCTGATCGGTACCGGTATTGGCGTCACTCCCTGGGCTGCCATTCTCAAGAACATCTGGCATCTGCGCAACGGCCCGAACCCGCCCACTCGTCTTCGCCGTGTCGAGTTCATCTGGGTGTGCAAGGACACCACCTCCTTTGAGTGGTTCCAGACCCTGCTGTCGTCGCTCGAGCAGCAGTCGACTGATGCCGCTCGCATTCCGGGCAGCAACGGCATCGAGTTCCTCAAGATCCACACGTACCTGACGCAGAAGCTCGACATGGACACGACGCAGAACATTGTGCTCAACTCCGTGGGCGCCGACATCGACCCGCTGACGGAGCTCAAGGCCCGCACCAACTTTGGCCGTCCCAACTTCAACAAGCTGTTCTGCACGATGCGTGACGGTATCCTTGACCGGACGTACCTGAACGGCCTGGAGGGCAGCATGAAGACCACCGTCGGTGTGTACTTCTGCGGTCCGTCTGCAGCAGGTGTGTAGTCCCCCGTCTTCTATCATTATAATTCCTCTTTTTGAAAATCCCACTAACTTTTTACAGCACGCGATATCAAAAAGGCAACACAAGAGGCGTGTGTCCGGGAAGTCAACTTCCGTTTCTGGAAGGAACATTTCTAGAACAGTGGATGTGCCAAATGCGAAATGCCAAACAAAACCCAAAATTTACGGGAAGGGTACTACAAAATACAACAACAAGCAAGCATTACCACCCCAACTTTTCACATTTACGGGGCAGACAAAAAGTGGTCTTCTCTGCTTTGTCTATCTCCTTTCTACAATTTTATCTCTTGACTACTTATTTCTTTTAACGACGAGGAATCTTGTTTGGATACTTTTCTCGTCCATGTTTTTTTAAGCCAGCCCAGCCCACACCTACCGAATTGTCTTTTTTTAAACTCAAGCTTTTTCATATATTTATTTTTTTTATTATTTATCTCTACATATATTTTATCTCTTTACAAATGCACATGCGTGAAAATAGACATCAAGTTGAGGACGGTGAAAAGTAAGAACAACCCAACTCCCAACGACGAAGGACACAAGACAGCCAAGGCCAAGCCGGGATGCACGCCACTCCGTGCCCATCGTGAGATCGTTCTTGTCCTTAAAACGAGTAGCCCACTTATTAGAGAAGGAGTGGCTTGCCGTCAGTATCCGACTTGGCATAAATAGAAAGGAGTGGTCGTAGAAACAAGAGTTCCATAGTCGAAGAACTACGGAGTAAGAGCAGAAGGAGTAAGGCCTGCAAGCCAATCGTGGGAGAGGCATTTACTGCAGTAGCCGTTGCCCACTTTTAAAGGTTAGAAAAGTAAACAGGCAAAGCCCCAACCTCAAACACACGGCGTCGCAAAACAGGACCACCACCCCTCCCCTTCTCAAAGCCTTCCCAAATCTTTCAAGGGTCGAACACAAGCAGGGCAGGATGAAAACGGTAAGAAACGGCCAAAAGAGAGAAAATAACGGATGATGTCGTCCATGGAGATTGACACACTCAGAATGGGCCAATAGGCCCAGGATTTTAATGCAAGTGATTACACTATCAAGCTTATTTCTGTTTTGGGAGCGAAAGCGAGGCTTGGCTTGCTATGATATGAACTATTTGTGTCTGTAGTGGTCAAAACGCTCTTATTCTAAGAAGATGAAGTTTAAAGATTAAAGACTTGAATCCAATCTGACAAAGATGTATATAATTGAAGTTTTGTTCACGTTTATTTCTGCGAGTATTTTTATTTCAAAAAAACAAATCAAAACAAAACAAAAGGCTTGATTCTAGGATAATTAAAAAATCAAGGCAAAAATACGAAGACTGTAACTGTACGATATTTATAATGGAATATGTAAATATAAATAAACGAAATAAAAAGATATATGTCTAATGCATGTACCAACACCACAAGCCAATGATGTGCCAACGCCATGTTCCCGAACAACAAAGGAAATAAAAGAAAACCCAGAACCGCTAAATACTTCAAGGTAAAGCAATCTGACCGTTGCCTACCGGCTGATTCTCATCATCGGCACTTTCCGCGTGCCGGTCAGATGTAGTGGACAGCCGGATGCGGCCGTCAGTCTTGGTCTCGTCGCCGTCGTCACGAATGATAACAAGACACACGAGCGCGATGACACACAGAATGGCAACATAGTAAAACGACAGGCCGACAAATACGCCGCCCAGACTCAGACCGGCGGAGAAGGTCCAGGCCAAAAGCGGACCGGCCAAGACGGAGCCGGCAGTCTCGACCATGTTGGTGAGTGTGTAGAGGCGGGACGTGTGGTCATCTTTGTCTTTGTCTTTGTTGGAGGCGGAGGCAGACGCAGAGATTGTACCGTGACCGTCCCGAGCCTCTGTCGGCGTCCGTTCTGCCTCGGCGACAAAGTAGTGGGTGATGAGGGAGCGGGTCATGGAGGTAAAGCCGGCAGCGACAGTCAAGAGGACCATGCCCAGGACAAGTGTCGAAAAGGACGAGCTGGCGGCCATCAAGATGTTTCCCAGGACAAGACAGGCGAGCGAGGTGCGGGCCAGAAACAGGTCCTTGCCAGTCTCGGACATGCCTAGGCCAGCCCAGCACCTCTTTTTGGCCTTGCTCTTATTGTCCTTCTCATCCTCTTTGTTGCCCATCAAAATATACTTTGAGATGGCCGGGATGAGGGCGAGGACGACGACGGTAACGATGCCTTTGAAAGAAAAGAGGTAGCCGGTCTGGGCAAGGGACCAGCCAAAGCGCTTGCTGACGCTCTGGGCCAGGATGCCGCCCTGGATGCCTTGGATGGCTGGTGTGAAGAGGTAGGAGGGCAAGATCAGCAGGGACGAGCGGCTGCGGCGCATAATGACAACAGTTTTCTGCAGCTGCTTCAAGGTCTCGCGCATATGCACCGGAATTGTCCCAAACCAAAACGAGCTGGAGAAGGACGAAATCGTGGGGGTCGATGATGAGACCGGGGTCGGCGACGAGGCCGCCTTCTTGGGTAGCGTTTCTGGCAGAAAGACGGTCAAGAGCACAATCATGGGCGCCACGATAAAAAGCGTGATCGTAATGGGCACCCATGCCGACCGGCCCTCACCGTTCTCGCCGCCCGTCATCATCAAGATTGCGGCACACGCAGGGCCGACAATGGAACCAGCGACGGCGCCAATGGCCAGCCAAATGAAGCCCGAAGCGCGGTCGTTCACAGCAACGTCGGCGACAATCGAGTGCAGGATGGTCACGGCAACACCCGCACCGCCGCCCACCAGCAGCAAGATCTCGCTCGTCAGAACCCACCAGACGGACAGTACGTCTCTGTTCAGCAAGATAATCGAGGTCCAGCCAAAGGACAGGGCCACGCCGACAAAAGAGATGCAGAACACTGGTTTGCGGCCGATGCGGTCCGACAGCAGAGCCCAGGGGAACGAGGCTAGCAAGCCAAAGATGGCTTCCGACACCGAAACAACACCGCCCAGCCAGGCGAGTTCGGCCTGGACGGCGTCGACTTTGCAGAGTCTCTCATCGGTGCCGTTGGCGTTGAAACCTGCGCCGTAATCATTGTCGAGGAACTCCTTGTGGGTATTGAAGCTGTGTGTCGAGTTGAAGTTTCCAGTGGGGGCATCGTCGCCGTAGCTGAGTCCATAGTATCGCCGGCAGATGGCATCCTCGAGGAGACGCAACATGGGCACGAGGGCCAGGCAGGCGGCAAAGACCAAGAAAAAGAGCAGGACGGCCACGAGGCCAATGACACTGCCCGGAGTCTTGGCCTGGTACCACGCCGCGCCGGCAATGCGGCGGTTCTTCGTGTTTTTGGTGTTTTCGGTGTCGGTGTCGACATCTCCTTCACCGTCAGCGTCGGGTTCATTTGCTGTCGCCTCAGATCCGACATCGCCATCCCTGTCGCGTCGCCTTTGCTGGTTTCGTGCCCTTGTTGTGGGGTCGTCGCTGTACCCATAAACAATGTCGTCAGCGCCGATTCCCGCCTCGACATCAGTCGTAGCATCAGACGCGTCGTCCTCGTTGTCGGCGTGGGCGTGGATGGGTTGGTAATGTTGTTGTTGCTGGCTTCTTGAAGCCATCCATGCCGGTCGCCGCAAGCTCCATCTTTGCAAGAAAGTTTGCCTGGGTGGTGGCTGTGACGTTCCTTCCTCATCGCTGTCGATATCGTCGCCGCTGTCGTCATTGCCGGCCAGAAACGGAAGGTTCTCGCTCTCGTTCCTGCCAAAAGCGTCCCGGTACCGTTCGCTGCGCAGAAGGAGCTCTTCTGCCCTGCCGGTCGTCGTGCGGGTATCCCTGTCTGTGTCCATGGGGATGATGGAGGGGGAGGTGCGAAGGAGAGGTTGTTTCAATTGGAAAGAGCTTCCTCTCGGGTTAGGAGAAGAAGAGAATCATGACTTTGAAAGAGTGGAAAGAAACAGAAAAAAAGACTGCCGTCCATCTTGTTCTTATTTCTTTTGTTCTTTTCTTGAGAGTGCTGCGCCCAGAATTCGTTACTCTCTTCCCAATTCCAGTTAAACCATTTTGGGCATCATGTCCCGAGCGAACGAGTTGAATGCGAATTACGTGGATTGCGCTGGGTGTTCGGGTTCGCGTGTCTCGCATTTCAGGGCGTTTTGGCGCACTTTGGGTAACTCTGGGGCGTTCTGGCCTTGCAACAAGGCCCCACTCCCACAAGGCTCCAGCATTTCGAACTGCAAATGACCCGCCGAAGACTGCAAAAATAGCAATAATGCGATGAAAGGAAAAATAAGATAAGAGAATGATGTTGGCCGTTTAGCTTCCACCTTAATTAGTAGAGACATTTATGCTGCATTTTACTATGTTATGTCACAACTGGCAGGTAATCCTGGAGAGGAAAGCGCAGTTCAATTGTTTTCAATGGCTTCAGTTACTTCAGTGGCGTAGCTGGTCTTTTGGCAGTCAAGAGGCTTGTGTTTATTGCTAATCCAGGTTGCAAGGCAGACAGATTTGAAGCAGAACGGTTGGACGAGGTACGTGGGACAAGACTGGGCTGAAAGGCTGAGTTGAGATACAGACATGCACCTTTGAGTATCTTTGGGTATTTTTGAGTATTTTTGAGTAGGGTGGGTGGGAATGCGAAATACGATGCATGCCAAGAAATGGGACAGTACGAAGTACTCCGTACATGTAAGTGCGAAGAAAGGGGAGAAAAGGACTGGCGAAGAAAAGTAAGTTTGACGAATCACGGGCATTTTACTGTAGCGCCGATCCTTTCTTTTGACGGTGCAATGCTGGGCGTGTCTTTGGAGGTGCTGCGGCCAGTCCCTTACTTCTTTGAGCTTATTTTCTCGACTCCTTTCTGCAAGAAAGATTGGATAGAGAACGTCCCTTTGAAAAAGGCCTTCAAAACATAAATAACAAAAGAAATCCTTAATAAATAACTTCCATGGGACAACCGTTGCACGAGTTTATTTGCTTATCCATGGTTCTCCAATGTCTTTATTCCTGCAGTCATCACAAAATTAAAAAAAGGCGGTACGAGAGACAGTTAACGGCACGATCCTTCAACCAGTTTGTGAACATGTTTGTTTCTCGTTTTCGCTGCTGTGTGACTGCCTATATTTATCGACTGTGATATACCAACGGTGGCGGTGTTATGAGAGCGAGACTTGGTCTTTCTTTAGATAGTACGAGAATGGGCGCATTTAATGTCCCTTTTCTGTAATGCTTCATGTCGCGTTATCACAGTACAGAACCAACAACACATATAGTTTCTCTCTTTCATAAAACATAGACACAAGAGTTTCTTCCATAATCAGGGAAATGGCCCCCAAATGCCGGGTTTTTCGGCCTTCAGCTTCTCGTCGGGCGCATGGGCTCGGCCAACCCACGTGCATGCCCACTACGGTGCCGCATATTTGGCGTCGAACCGAGCCGGCTATGAAAAGTCCGTTTTCTGTGCAGACCATGCTGGACCGGGAGGAGTGAAATTATTTGAGCCTGACGGTACTCATGCACGAGTGACCTATTGCGGCGCAAGTTGGGCCGCATACAGACCATGTGCGTATCCAAAAATAAAAACGAAAAGATAATAAAAATAGGTAAAGAGATGTTATTGTTTTCGATAGAAGCAAGTGGACCATGTTTGATAGAAATAGCATGGTGCAATATAGTAAAATACCACATGGCCGAAGGCACGGACTGCGGCACAGCATGTCACACTGATATAGTAGCGTGGAGCAAGGCAGCCGCGGCGAAGAAAAGAACAAAAAGAGGAAGAGAGTTCAAAATTCAAATAAAACGAGGAATCGAAATAGAAAGACGAATGCCCACCCAAAACAACCAACAGAACACATGAGCGGCGTAAATTTTGATAGCAGCCGACAATCGTGCCCCCATCACAGATATGACACAGACACGGCCCAAACTCATCACTCTGCATAGCCCTTTCACATCACTCATCGAAGAAATGAAATGCGCCTTGTGAAAAGCCACTGGCCCCCAAAAGTGATAAAGGAACGTTGTGGGGATGGATGATGTGAAGGAGGGATATTCGGGCGGGAGGGAGGCCGTTACTCCGTGTCTATTTGCTCAGAGACATTGTGAGTTGCTTTCTAATGCTTCAAACATCCAATGGATTTACAGCTGAAAGAAGAAAAATGTCTAAAAATAAAGGCAATGGAATATGCACTGGGGAGAAAGGGAAATCGACTGTATAGCAAGAAGAGATGAATGGAAATAGTGCGCCAATGAGAAATAGAAGGGGCAGCGAAGCCGATGGAGGAGAAAAGAACGAGACCGCGGTATCCATCTGTGAGGATTAACCACGCAAAGCGTATGTGGGTGGATATAGGACGGATAGAGCAAAGGCTCAGCCTATCGAGCCTATCGAGCCTATCGAGCCGATGGTCCTACCTGCATTGCCCGTGAAACATAATTGTCTGTGTAGAATAGACGCCTATACCTCAGCAATGGCCTCTGTTGTATAAGCAGAAAATTGAAGGAAAATAAAAATGATCACCGGAAAATGAGAAATTCAAAGGGGCATATGGGTGGGAAGCAGAAATGACATGGTGATCGTGATGGCATATGCCAAGGCAATAAATATCATGTGGCGAGGTGCAAGAGGAAACAGGAGGGGTTGGAATGCATGGTCTCCCTGGAAAACCCGTTTTCGACGACCAGACCCTTTCTATCCCCTTCAAGCAGCGTTCCGATATACTTGACTCATCCCGCACTGCCGGCATCGTTCTTGGACTTGGTCGTGAACTAATTGGCAAGCACACACCCACTGCTTCACCCCCTCCCGCGTCTCCAGAACATCACCAGTAATCAAAAGACGTGATTTTAGCGCACACGGAATGCAGTATGTCCGCAGGCTCTCGATTTGGCCAACTTCGGCGCCGGGGGCTTGCGGTGTCCACCGGCGGATGGGCCGGCGCGCATTTGCGGGACGCTCGACGGCAGTCGGTATGCCAGCTGTGGAACTCGCAATGTTGCCACCGGGCCCGATCGCCATCCAGGCCATGCCCATGCCTACGCCAGCTGGGGATACTGGCTGCGAAGGAGGCTGCACAATATCGATTGTTTGGCCAGGAGATGGCTCCGGCACGACCTCAAAGATGCGCTCCCCAGTATACTCGTCGCGCTGTACAACTCGCGCGTGTGTTGCCATGGACGATGGCCACTGGAACTTGGCAATGGGCTTTATGCTGAAACAGAGGTAGCAGGCACAGTGCGTGCTCTGGTCGAACCTTGCATCGAATCTTGCCACCGCCCGATGCCGTATCGCCCAGGGCCCGTATTTCTCGACGCCTTCGTCCCGGAAGGCTTTGTTGAGCATAGACAGGTTGAGTATATCCACGTAGTCTAGGTGGTATTGCATTTGCGACCAAAAGGCGGGTGGTAGGTCGAGAAGACGATGTCCTGTGGACGGAGCGTGTTGGCATTGATTGACCCATTGATTGACCTATCCCACGACGACAACATCAGTATCAGACGAGAGTATGAGTATTCACTTAGTAGTCAGGAGACATGTTACCGCTTGGAAATAGGCCGACAGCATGACACTTTGCGCACCGCCCATGTCAACATATGACGGCATGTCTGTGATTGTCGTGTAACCACCCTCAGAGCAGGAGTGATGCTGCGTGGAATATCCGGTATGAGTGAAAACGGACATGGAATGAAGAGTGGCCTGGGTTCTTGTCACCGTGGTGGGTAGTAGAAAGGCATTAAAACCTCAAGAACGACGCACAGTTAGAGATGGAGTAAGAAAGAAGGGGGAAGGGGGGCGTAAGGGCCAAATATACCGTAGAACTCTAGTACTGTACCACTCTGCTAATAGAGACATACAAACGTGAAAAGTGTTCCGCCTTTTTAGAACAGAAAAAGGTGTCAATTCAAGGAGCTTCAGCGGGTGTGTTGTGTTGTATCGTGCTGGTATGCTTTATCCTGTTTGTCGTCAGTTGAACATCTCAGATGCCGTCCATTTCAAGGAGTATTGTGACGTACTGTCGTGTTTATACTGAAAACTTTTCAACAGTTGTCCCGCAGAGCGGAGAGCCTGAACGATGGAAGTTGAGGGATGAATCTTTTGGATAGGATAAGGTGGAAACAACCGTGGTGATTTGGATGCTGCAAAAATTGCTGTGGAGGTAGTTTCGTCCTTGATGTTCTTTGCTAATAGCAGAACAAGCGTCTATGGGGTTGGGAATTCGCTGGTTGAATATTGTAAGAGGCAAGTAAAATCAAATAAACCTTCACAGACAAGAAACGAGTGCTTTAAGATATCGACCGTACTCGTGCATGCCCTGCATGGCAAGCAACGTCTAACAACCTCGACTCATGATGCACGTTAGTGAATGAGAATGAGAACAAAGAGGGAAGAAAAGAAGAAAATGGAAGCCTGTCGAGATCAAAGAAAAGGCCAATAAGGAACGGGATGAGCATCTAGAGACTGGCCACTGCCACTGGTGTGCATCGGAGGCGCACACCAACTGCCTGAATGCGGGAAGGCAAAGGGTGTGAAGGGTGTCTTGATGCCAACGATGTGTGAATCAAAGTGCAAAAGTGCAGGGGTCGTGTAGCAAGGATTGGAGGTCGCAAAGGAGGGGATGTTTGCAACCAACAGAACACGGATTGAATCCTTGACAGGTATTGCTGCAATCCGTGTGGAGCTGTTGGTTTTGACGGCCTGGCAATATTCCGGGCACACGCTTTTGCTCGGATCCGGCGAGGTTTATGCCGTCCACATGTCTTTGCCCGTGTTCTGCTTGCAGCTGGCACCCTAGATTCTGAGAAGCAAAAAGACGCCGAGAGGTCTTGCATCAACTGGGAGCACACGATTCTCAACGTGTAGTTTCTCTGAATCATGTGCGTTTGTGTGTCTGGGGTCTGCTAATCTGTACATACCTGGGGCCGTGGATCAAAGACCTGGGGGGTTTTTTCTTCTAGCCAGCACATGCGTGGTATCACGGCCCAGCTTGTTGAGGTTCAGGTGTGTGCAAGGTTGGAAGGCTTGCATGACATGGTAAAAATCAGATGGCCAACAAACCAGCCGTTTATCAATCCGCCAAAACCAACAGCAAATATCGGGGTAGCCGGCAAGCCGTGCTAACCAAGCCCAGGCCGAACAAATATGCTTTGTGCCTGAGGAAATAGTGAGAGTAGTCGGACTGGCTTGGCTGGTGCATGGATCTCTCGTAGTGCCAACTTGTCTATTGGGGTTGCTTCACGTGGAAGAAGCAATAGATCTGACATCGTATCGATTCGACAGCAGCCAACGGTAGGCATACAAAGGAAAAAGCAAATAAAAATTTGGCTGACAAGTCTGAACTGCCGAGTTGTTGCTCTGGGCAGCCAAGATTATTGTCCTGGCATGGATCACAACCTCGCACTGTCAATTATTATGGCAGTCCTAAAACGGAAATTTTGTGCACGGGTGGTATTTACACACAGCCTTTGACTTACACGTAAAATTCGTGTGAGGTAACTGAGCACCTTCTTGGTTTATTTTGTTTTTGCTAGTGTGGCCTGGAGTGATAATTAGCAGATGCCACAGTACTCCGTACGTCGCAATCAGATCTTGCTTTTATTAAACAGAAAAGAATACAACTCACTTCCGTGCCCTGGTGACACCTGACATGCAGCGTCTGTTCGTTGGTGGGCGCTGCACACTTTGACGGGTGGAATATTGGTCCGAGGTAGGCTGTGGGATGGACCAACAAATGAAGTCCATTAAGCGCCGACCTCTATTTTAACCCGACAGTCTGGAACCGAAATTTCGAGGATTCTTCACACCTGTGTGCAGGCTGCAATGCAAATTGGCTTTGTGTAATCTGCCAGAGAGAGAGAGAGAGGTTAAAGTCTCAACATGAAGGATAGTTATTTCCCCAACTATGCCCGTTTTGCTTCGTATAGCAGGCAAGACATGTGTAGAGAATTTTTCTTTTTGTCTCGTTTTCATGCAATGCCCGGGGTATGGGATAACTCAGGTTGGAGAAAGGAGTGTTGTATACTACACCTTGTATGGGGTTGTAGTGTGTCGCTTGAGAGACGGCTGGGCCGTTTGCAAGGACTGTGCTCGCGTCAACTATCAATCATGTGCCATGAGCGGCCTCGTAGACCCGCGTTTGACGGCCTTAAATACGACGATTTCAACCCTTTAAAAATGCCCCGACAAGGGCGGCGGGCTGTTATCGCGAGTGTGAGCGAGTCCCTCCCGCATATGCCATATGAAGACAACGGGAGGTTTCGTGGAGAGTGACAGGTCATGTTTTCCGGCAATTTTGTCAAATACTCCGTAAGGATGGTTTGAAAGAGGCGAACGGGGGCATTCCCTGACACATGTTGGTAGCTTGGGAAAATTTGTGCGGGATACGTTGTGCGGACGCAGTTTGCCTGATGGTCAAGAGTGTGCCAGGTCAAAACGGAGCCTAGAACTGTCTGCTTTGTTGTGCTTAGACCAGAAGAACACCAAGTCTGGATGAAGATCTGGAGTCATCTGGAGTCCAGTCAGAATGTGTATGGAACTTTGGTGAACTATGCAGCGAGCGAATAGCGGATGATCCGAGTCACGTCAAGCACAGCAAGGAGAGCGGTTGCATCTTTAAAGGGCGTGCAACAGGTAACTCTTTCCATGGTGCTCGCCGATGCTTGTCTGCGAGAGCTTCAGGAGGAGATGGGCAGCAAGGATTGTCCCTGTAACAACCAACATGCCCGAGGCTCTCATCACATATCACCACTACGGGACCTTCTTAGGTCGTATTATTTGATGTGATGAGACCAGACCATCACAAAGCCTGAAATGGGGCGAACCATGTTCTATCCTTCTCGCATTGATTCTCTCCATTTTTGCTTTGCGCTGTCAAGGTTGGCTTTGCTCGGTTTGCTCGACAGTGGATGAGATTGAGAATGAGAGGTATCTGTGTGCGCACAGGCAGTGATAGTTATCGCTGTGGAATTCTCCCCACAACAGCAGTGATTGCAGTTAGAATGCCAAGACCACATCGTATTTCTGTTGTGATTTAGTACGACATACAGCCCTGTCTTTCTTGAAAGCAGGTGTCGTGATCTTTGTCGGTTGGTGGCGCCAGAGGCTGTTGATGTTTCTCGTTCTCCACGTGTGTCCGATAGCAGCGCGTCCATTTCCTCTATCCTCTCAACGGCATGTTATGATGTTTGTTGGTTCGGCATGATAGTTTGGCCATGTAGCAGGTTGGATTGTTGGCAGCGCTTCTGCAAGCTGGCTCTTGCTCCAACGGAATAGACAGGCTCGTTCGGCATCCCCACCAATGGAGATATTGAAGTATTCTAGAGAATAAGATGTGCACCCTCCCTGTGTCTCAAACTGATGAATAGAGAAAACAGAGAAAATAGAGAAAACACAGAAAAACGTCCACGCCTTGCCTCGGTATGCCCGTGATTCGCAGCCAGTAGAATATTGAACCTGGCTGCTTAATCACTGCTCAGGTCAGTGCACGTTTGCACTTTTTGCGGCCACGATTGTGCATTGCGGGACTCACTTTATTCTCATCGGGGTCGGAAACTCCCCGGAACGGCCTGCGGGAACGGACAGCGCTGGTTGCAAGAGTTCGGCCAAGACTCCGGTGCCGATAGGTAACAATGGCAGCACGACGACGTCTCCATGATCATCGGAATTTGCCGTGTCAAATTGCGGCGCGGCTTTGGAGAGTCATGTCACGGTGTATCGGGCGTGTACTTCTTGCACCGAAAAGACGGAATGTCCTTCTTGTTTCTGCTCAGCATTATTACAGTGCATCTTATTCCAAAACTGAATTGTCACGAGTTTCACTGTTGCCTCCAATGTGAAGTGGCATCTATCCCTCTACCCATCCAGCATTTACATTTACACATGTCGGTGGACATGGCCCTAGCGTCAGTGTGTCATTTTGGGCTGCATCTCCCACCAGTCCACCATATCCATTCTGTCATGTTTGTGACATTCCGAGGGACACAATTAATGGCCGCACTTCACTCGTCTGCGTCGTCTTTATGATGATTCGGGCCTGACGTACAAACTCGGCAGTCTTTGTAAATGTTGCCTCACCTGACGAAAAGCGTCGAAAGTGCTGTCATGGAATAGTACAACACCAGCCACGCCGGTGCGAAGGTTTCAACATACAGATGTTTTGTCCGGAGGACAAGAGAACGGGCAGCCTCAGCCTGGCCCGTTATTTTTTGCTCGTTGGCCGACTCTTCCTGTGTGGATGGACCGTCCTAGTTGAAGCCGTGTTGGAATGCTCGCTTCCCCACTACTCGACATCCGCCATTAGTCGGTCCATTTTCGGCGCCAGCTGGTCCGGTGATGTGCTGAGAGCCAGTACTGAGTAGAGCTGGCGCGCCTCTCCCAGTCCCCAATCGGCAGATGTCGTCGGTGCAGAGCCAGAGTGTGTACTCTAGCTGTTGCGGACTTGACAGGCCCTGGGCAAACACGGTAAGCACAGCATCCAGCAGTGCATCCCACGACGGCGGCCCTTGGTCAACTCATCATCTCCGTTCCCCAGAATGCCGTCCAGCAGTGAGTGCGTCAACCTCTGGCCGCCCGGGCTGAGGCTGCTCCGGATATTGGTCTGTGGTGATGCCGTACTCCCAAGAGGGGTCGTGATGTCAATCGAAATGACGTCGTAGTCTGGCGCCGACTGGGGAAGTCTGGGTCTTCGAGGGGCAGTGGCTCGCCCGCAGCCAGCAGTTCTGGCATACCGGCCGCGTGCGGTCGCACTTGACCCTGCGCATCCGGCATGCTTAGCAGGTCATTGTTGAAAATTCTGGTGAGTTCTCGATGATATTTGAATGTTAAGTACTGCACGACGTATGAAGGAAGGGTTAAAAGAAGGCACGCCGAAGAGACCCCCATAATTATCCCGGAAACCCACTCTTCACGCTACTGAGGAAGGTGCGAGGAGGAGGACTTCTCAGCATCCGCTCTTGCCCTTTCCAGCACGACGACACCTGTCAAACATAGCAGAATGTGTGCCTTTAGAGGTCTCTCGGTTGGAGGCAGTTTAGTCGTTCTCTCTTTCGATATCTCTTGCTATTTGGGATACAATATTGTGATATAATCATCATTTGATTGACTTTACTTCTTATCTAGTTAGTAGTCATTTTTTCACAATAAAAGAAAAAAAAGACACAATGTCAAAGAAATTCAATGAAAATACTCGTAAAGAAAAATAGATTTATTCATTAAACGGTACAAAATCACGGGAAATAACCCCCACGTTATGAAGATAAGCTCAAAACATCAATTCACAGGAACATATGACGCTGCTTGATAAGAAAACATGATCCTCGACTGGACCACTGTAACTACCGATGCTGGGCATGGACGGCCTTTGTATCTCAGACTGGCCTAAGAAACACAAGAAACACATCACGCAACTTGCCATTCGGGTTCGGCATTTGCTTCAGGCAGCCATGCAGTCATGGCCACATATCATACATGCTGACACGCCGGTTCCACTGCATCTACGACGGACCATCGCGGGGAAAAGAATTGAGGGTTTCTCTTATCCGTAATCCATTGTGTACATCGGAGCTGTCGTGCCACCTTTGGCGCGGAGGAGTATTACAGTGTACAGAGTACGGGGACAGACGTGTACGTACTCGAGTCGAGGAGATGGTGAAGAAAGTGAACATCCCGAAGAAATACATATTACCTGTCCGCGGGAATGAGTCCTCGGGACGCCGCAGGCGTACAGGAGCACAAACGCAAACTGGCAATTATTCTCGATAAACACGTGTGGCAGGGATTGGGAACCGCGGTGTTTCTGGCAGTTTGGTGACACAGAGAGGAAGTGGTGACACGACAGCTGGACGACAAGCAGACGGCAGGCAGGCAGAGATATGTACGAGCATCAGAAAAAGTAGTCATGTTGGAGCTCTATCTAGAAAGGTATTAATGCCCGCCATACACGGCATGAACAGTATTGCATGCAGTGTGCGTAAAAAGCCAACAGCGGCAGGGCCTGTGAGGAGAAAAAGTTGTGGAAATGTAAAAACGCAAAAATGTAAAACGATGTAGACGAGTACGATATGAACGTAGGTTGTAAAATGCACATAAATGATAGCAGGAAAGCCACACAGAAATACACAGAAACACACAGCAAAGAATAAATACAGATGCGGACGAGCAAAAGGACGACAGAGAAAAAATGACAAATGCCAATCCAACACCAGATATGTCCAGATGGCGCCCCAGAACACCTCCTCTTGTTGAAGATCAAAGGTTTTGTTGTTTGGGCACCCAGAGAGGGCCACGGCAAGTCGTGTGCAGTTGCGTCTCGGTGGAGCAAGACGTCTTTTTGCAGCCGGCGTTTGCCGCCCTCGATATCGCTTAAAAATGTGGTATGGACATTGCTGTATTAAGAACTGGGAGGCTGGCGTCGTATCTGCAGTCGTAAAATATGGAATAACGATACTTGTAAAGGCCGAGGAAAAAAAGTTGCTTTTGTAGAGTCTAATGGTATGTATTTGTGTTGGCGCTCCGGGTCCCGAAGGGTGTTGGCCGTCTAAAATTTCGCTCGGTGGACACGGGTGGCCGTAAAGATTTTGAAGTGTTTTTGGTCTTTATTTGAGTTTCTCAAAATGAGTCGCAGAAACGGATAAGAAAATTAGCACGGAGGGGAAGTCGAAGCAATGTCGAGGGATCGAGGAATTCGATAATGTCGTGGTATTTCGATAAATGTCGGTGGTGCTCCTGCCTTACTCCGCCTCCTCGAGGAGAGTGATCACAGGCACGTCGCCGAGCTTCTCACGGCCCTTGAGGAAGGAGATCTCCAGAATGAAAAGGTAGCCGACCAGGTCGCCGCCGACCTTGCGGACAAGTTCGCCAGCAGCAGCAGCCGATCCGCCTAGAGAAAAGTCGCGTTAGCGGAGTTCAGGCCCAGGCCCGCAAAAAAGCATGTGACGAAAGGATTGGATTGGAGAACAGATGAAAGCACGCAAAATGACGAAATGCGATAAACAGGCGCAAAAATCCCCTCCAAAAAGTCAATTAGCAAAATCGGCGTGAACATACCCGTCGCAATAATGTCGTCGACAATCAGGACCTTCTGGCCCGGCTTAATGGCATCCTCCTGGATCTGGAAGTAGTCGGCACCGTACTCCTTCTCGTAGCTGGCCGTCACGCACGGGCCGGGAAGCTTGCCCTGTTTGCGCACCGGCGCAAAGCCTGCGCCGAGACGCAGGGCCAGGCCGGGACCGAACAGGAAGCCACGGGCGTCGAGGCCGACGACAACGTCGACCCAGGGCGTGTTGGCGGCGGCGGCGGCGGCCAGGGCCGGGAAGTGCAGGGCCTGGAGTTCAAGCGCGCGGAGAAGGCTGGCGTGGGTTTTGGCGCTGCCGAAAATTGGCATGATGTCGATAAAGACGATGCCCTTGATCGGGAAGTCGACGAAGCGGCGGAGGGCATCGTAGAGGCCTATCTTTGTACTGGCGAGTTCGGCGGCGGCGGCGGCGGCGGTGGTGGACTGTCCTCCCGAGGCATTTTGGGCGACTGAAGTTGAGGCTGAAGTGGCAGTGGGTCTGGAGGCGTCTGGACTTGTTTCCTGACTCTGGGCAGACTGAGGGACCTGCGAGGTCATGATGGGAGAAGAAAAAGAAGAAGAAAGGAAAAGAAAGAAGAAGAAGAGAAGGAAAGCGACAGAAGAAGAGGGGGAAGGCGGGAAAGAAAAAGGAAAAGTGTGAAACTTCGAAAGGGCGGTATCAGAAGGAGGAGGGGTGAATTCGAGAGAGGAAGGGGAACGAAAAAAAGTTGAGTGAGAGGATGAACACGAGAGATGCAGTGCGCCGAGGGGTGCAGGAAGAAAAAAATAACGGTCCTGTAATGCGAGGAATTGGGTGGTGCACAGGTGGTGGTTAACGAGGTTACAATCTATGTGAGGGAAGCGGATGGGGAGGGACGAGAGAAAAAAAAAAAATTGCTGGCGGGAGTAAAAAGCTAGGCTGTAATGGAGGGGTGTGTCGCAAAATGGGGAGCTTGTAAGAAGACGAAAAAGAGGCTAAGGAAGAAAAAATTGCGGCTAGGGACGAAAAAAATAAGAGATAAAAGATAAAAAAAGACATAAATTAATATACAGGTGGTAAAGAGGACCCAAAGATCCAAATAAAAAATGCTAAAGCGGAATCTAAGAGTAAAACGGCCTAGAAAATTAAACAGCCGTGGGCAGCAAACAGCCTAGCGATTTGGCGATGTCGTGGCACTTCACGCCATGATCCTTGAGCGGTAAACGGAGAAAGGCTCAGATGGGGCTTGATGCAGTGCGTTTTTGGAGACATTTCGATCGTGGTGCATTCGATGCGACGAGGAACGGGCGACAATCGGCTTGAGGGGACATGGCACCAGGCAGCCATAAGTTGGATGCCGGTAAATAACAGAGTACGACATGGTCAGGAGAGGTCAATTCGAGGCGACGGATTGCGGCTGTTTGCGATACCTGTCAGAGACGGCAGAAAAGAACCGTCCAGAAGGCGGCGGGTAGACGTGGGTTAGTTTCACGAAGCAATCACTCAATGAGGCAAGAAGCCAACGCCAATTGGTGTCATCGGAAGCAGCAGCCTGCGGATAAGAAAGAAGAAAGAAGGCTGCGTCGAGCGGGAGAAGGATGGGTAAGTGGATGGGTATTGCAGCCTGGCCAGCGAACACCTCAACCACTCGATGAAGAAATGCGGCCAGTCAAGGCTGCAGTAGCTGCACCAGATGCAAAAACGAGAGGGCAAACAAGGGAAGAAGGGCGGTGCAGGCGTGGATTATGGTGGTGTGGATGAAGCCGGAAAGCGACGTTGGCGATATCACGAAGTGGGATGGATCAGGAAGGGTGGGATAGGGATGGGCTGCAAGGCCGCGTTTTTGGCCTTGCACGCCCCACGGCCGGATCGAAGCAGGCACGCCGTTTGCTCTTTCCTGGCCATCGTTTCTTTGTCTTTCCTTCACCGTTTGCTCTTTCTGTTTTTCTTGATTTTCACTGTGATAAAATCGCAATCTGTCCTACACCACACTTCCGCCTTCCTCTTCTCGATCCTGACCTGCCGATTGCTCTTGCTTTGACCCGCATTGCTCCTTCCATTATCGCCGGTTGTGCCTGGCCCTTTCGTCTCGTTGTCTCAACTTTTGATCGCGACTGGAGCTAGTGCCTTCAGCTTCCGACCCACCAGCAAAACAGAGTGGAGCGGTCTTTCTCTCGCTGTCTCTTTGGTGGACAAGTGTCCGCGGATGCAGAGCGTCCTCGGCGTTGTGGTGCCTGGGCCTGCTATTGGTGCTCATTGGATGCGCGTTGGCGCTGGTAAAGAGGGTGAACGCCTCTTTCCTAACAGCTTTTTTAATGTGGACAGCCCACCATCACTCCTTCCCAGACGAGCAATTTACACGCTTCTCCAATACGGCAACAACGACTCATCGTAAAATACACCAAACAGGAAAGTGAGCTGGACATGGAGCGGTGAGGCTGCCCTTTCCTTCTTCCCTCTTTCCTTGCTCCCCGTCTGAGCATCTGAGGCTGTCAAAATCTGTTTCACCAAATGCTTCATTTTCATTTCTGGCTTTGGCACTCACCTTTGGGCCTTTTGTTCTCGAATCCTTTCCAACTGCGATGATTGCCCAACGCACACCGGGTTTTCTGCCTCCAAACGTCCCCTGTTGATAGTTTTACGCCGTCTTTTGCGGCCCGCTCTCCGTCCACGCCAGGTCCGTCTTTTGATTTTGCCCTGTAGTTTCCAGCATTTTTTCCATCTCCCGGTTGACTCACATTTTCACGCAGCCCATTGACCTTTGATACGAGAGCCACACTCATGTACCGCCCCAAAATTCATTTGCAACAGGATGCCGCGTTCAAACACTCACGCTTTCTGGGTGCTGATGCACGTTGCTGACCAGCCAGAGCCTCCATTGCCAATACCACTCGTCAGATCCAGGAATGAAAACTGACGGTATATCTCTTGTACAATCGAAATCGGCCGGCAACGTGCAGTGTTATTTACCTAACAGTTTCTTATTCTGCACCTGCAAGGGATAAGCGGCAGGCCCGAAACACAACGTAATGCTTAGAGAAAAGAAAAAGAAAACGAACAACACATCAAACCAAGAGAGAAGAAAAATAAGGGAGAAAATGGAGTCGGAAGGGGAAATCGTCTTACACCATACCCGGCCGTCTTTCCAGATCCGTAACCGCTATTCTGGAGCCACACCGTCTCCATCACACCCCTCCACAGCATTTTGCATCCACAATGTACGCATTGCACCCTCTTCGTCCACGGCTTTGCCTAAGAACAGCCCCGCCTTGTATCACTTTTTACAGCCTTCACATCAACGCAAAAGCAACGACTGTTGTGAAGGATATCAAATGGAGGTATGCTTTGTATTTTCTTTGCTGCGTGTGCTCTTTGGTGCCTGCTGTGGCCGTGGCTTATCTCGCGCTTCTTACGCACATAAAGCCAGCCCAGAAACTAATCCGTGAACTCGATTCCTTAGTCTGTCAAACCCAATGGTGCCTCACCAAGGTCCTGTACCTGTACCTGAATGGTCCTGTTCCACCGCCCTATGGATGCAGCTAAATATCCTGGTTCAAGGGACGATGTAATACTCCTCCAACGGAGTCTGGCAGTACCAATACCGCCAGAACCGTACCAAAAGACACTGCAGATGCTGATCACATCATTATCGCCTTTTTATTTCCCTTTCACCGTCTCTTCTCTTGCCGTGCCTGTTTCGACCAGGCCAGACCGCAGTCCCGCCTGCCGCCGACCCCACCATGTTTTGATATTTGTTGCGGACTGAAAATGAGTATTGTGCTTGTATTTGCCCGCCTTACGTACTCACGGCCCGGGATCGAGGAAAACCGTTGGGGCTCCAACAACACACAGCACAATATCACCAACTCGGCCACGCACAGCATCGGTCCCACCTGTGCCACGGCCGTGCCTGCCGTCCGAGTCCGTCCTCCTGCAACAAGCTGTGTATTCTCAAGCCACTCGAAGCAAGGATCTCCGTCGAGTTCAGATCCTCTGCCATGAAAGGATTCCTGCATTTGTACAATTCACAATATGCAAAGATGCAAAGATGGCACAGCCAGGCGACGTCCTGACGAATACTCGCAACAATTTTCATGTTCGACGCCAGCCAGTCAGGGATCGAGAAACGGCTGCTACAACATTCATCGTGTTTGACCCGCAATTGGCGACACAATGGGCGTGCTTCGTGCTGCAAATGTCAAGTTCCATGGCGTGACCTACTTCTCCTATGTCCTGTTCTTCTTGTTCTCGATCGAGCCTTGAAACAAAAAAGGGCCGAGCGACCTCTATTTGTTTCGATTTCATGGGCCAGAACAATCGATGTCTAACAATACTGCCCCGCTATTCACATGCCACAAGCCACACGTCCATACGGCGTATCTCTATCAAAGTCAGAGACACATCACTTATCGCATGTGTGATCCATCGAGTGCCGTGAATGGCCGCGTCCGCACACATGTTGGAACTACATAATACATTGCACATTGTGTGTGGCACACCCCGCCGGTTCAGCGATATCACCAGTTGCAGTCGCAACTACGAGCTGGTTTCTTATTGTTTCACAACATGACCTATTTGTTTGGCAGATGCCTCGAACATGCAGTGGCACTCTCTCTCCTGCGTTTCCTGCCAACAGCAAAAACTCCCCAATCTTGCAATGCTGTCCAATGTTCGACAACGAAAAACAATACCAGTACTGAAGCACAAAGAGGAGATGGCCATCGACAAGAAAACAACCACAAGGGCCAAATATATTGAACAGTAAGTACAGGCAAAGGTTGGAAGACCGTGATAGATTACGGGGCTTTGCTTTCGCATCCATACAACCGCCGTCGTCATCTAACATCTTTCAGCTATTTTCTAGCCACGCTTTAAGCCACTTTCCCAGATCTTCGCAATGATGTTCAGGGCGACCAATTATCTCGGCATTACAAATCCAACGAGGTTATGTTGGGCGGCAATCCTCATCCGAGACCGTGTTACCAAGGATTGCAACCCTGGTGCCAAGATCAATAACTTGGATATCTGAAAAGCTACACGGGGTGGGGTGGCAGCATGATAGCATCACGGATGATATTTTGAGAGACGAAAAATTAATCGATGGTCCTCTGAGATCACACGGCAAAACATGGCAAGCACATGGCACTTCTGCCGGTGTCTTGGGATCTCCAGGTCCCTGTCATTCTGTCATCCGGGGACCTGGAGCGCCTAGACTGGACCGGGTTTAGTTCAATTCGGGCCCTCCTCTCCGGGATCTCGTCTTTGTTGCTATTTTGTTACTCCAAGAGTTCACCTCGGGCCCATTTTCTGGGGTCCCCGTAGAGATTTTCGAGAAATCTGCGGGTTTCATTCCATTTGGTGTCTTTTGGCGCGTTGCTCGGTCACTTTTTGGTCGATTTTGGCCAATATTTGTGCAGGTTTCGTCGATTTCGCCGCGCGGATAATCTCAAAGGTGAGCCAAGATGCACTACGGTAAACCATGGCCAGCCACGAGCTAGCGACGGTGAAATGTTCAACGACAAGGTAGCCGGGGTAGTAGTCTCAATACGAAAAAGCCATTGGATTGTTGAATAATCTTGGTTTTCTCCGCAAAACAGTTTGCAAAGACAAACATCTTTCTTCTTGCATCCTTGCGGGGAGGCGAGAGGCATGGGTTGATATAAAGTACTTTGAGAATCGATCATCACCACGTCGTACTTTTGCAACTACTACTTCGGCTCCATCTTCGCCGCATGGTTCTGCTGTACGCTCCTCATCGTCCAAACGAACATATCTTGATATTGATAGATCCTAACACCCCTAGACGGCGCTCTTGGTTGGAAGGGCGCCGGCGACTGGTAGTGGCGCGCGCCCTGTCTCTTCCAGCTCATGGCCCTGACGGTCACGCTGATTTTCCTCATCGTTGTCATCCCCGAATCCCCCCGCTGGCTCATCGACAACGACCGCCACGAAGAGGCCCTGGACATGCTAGCCAAGAACCACGCCAACGGCTCGCGCGACGACGAGCTCGTCAAGTGGGAGCATGAACAACGCCGAGATTCTACCCTACCACATGCGGGTCAAGGGTGTCGGTCTGCAGCTTTCGGTCACCAACATTCTGCAAGCCTTTGTATGTTCCCTCCCCCGTTGATATTTGATATACAATAAAAGCCACGCGACTTACTAACACTGCCAGAACCAATGGGTCAACCGTCGCCCTCTCTGCTATCGGCTGGAAATAGTAAGTCGCCGTCTTTTGCGTCTTCTGTTTCTTTTGTTGATTTTCTTTGAATATCGCCACTAACAAGTCAGCTACATCGTTTTCATTGCCCTCGACGTCATTTACTTTGTCCTCATCTACTTCTTCCCCGAGACCAAGTCCCTTACGATCGAGGAAGTCTCCGTCCTCTTCGACCACGGCCGCCAGGGCGACTCGGAGGCTGTCCGCGAGGCCTTTGAGCAGCGCTACACCGCCAATGCCAGCAAGGCTGTTGACAATGACCTCCCCGAACCCGAGGTGCGCAATATTGAGTAGATGGCAGGCGAGCAGAAGATGTAGATACGTTGTTTTCTCTTTTTATATTTCCGCTTTATTTAATTTACTGTCTTAATTCGCCGTGCTTAATTCACCACGTTTAACTCTCCGCTTGCCTTGGGGTTAGCCCTTGAACTGCACTTCACCGAAGCTAGGACAAACATCCTACAGCAAACCATCCATGACAACGGCTACAAGGGACACCGATAACAATTATTGAACAATATTTAGCATTCGTTACGGCAAGAACCACCACGGTAAATATGGGTGAGTCCCGGCCGTTTATCCCTAACCGGCCAGCCCCAGATTCACGGACATTCCGATCCAGGTCGACGCTCGTAAGGAGATTCCGGTCCAGGCGTTGAAGCAGCGACTGCGTCACCAGATCGATCCAATGGCCGGCCTCGAATAGCGATACCCTATAAGACGTAGATTGTAAGCTTTGAGTGTGGATTACATGCATTTGGCAGAGAAAAGAGAAAATCCGAAACTCGAAATCGTACTCTGAGCAACCCTTTATACATTAAAATGGCAAGCTTCGAAATTGCCGACCTGTTCAGCGTCAAGGATAAGTTGGTCCTCATCACAGGTGGCGGCTCCATCTTGGCAAGGGTGTGTTTCGACTCTGGTTTTTTACGTTCTTACTTTTTTTTTGTTTTTTGTTTTTCTTTTCTCTCTCTCTCCCCTTCGATCCTCGCTAATGTCATCAGCCATCGTGCAGGGGTTCTATGCCAACGGCGCCAAGGTCTACATCGCCGGCCGCCGTTAACCTCAACGCCGTGTACTTTATGACGGCCGCCCTTATCCCGCTCCTGCGCAAGGCCGACAATGCCAGCGTCATTGTCATTTCGTCGCTGTCGGGACTGACGAATCAGGGGTAGTCCCTCGGTCCAAAAGATATCAAAAGTTCAACGAGAACACCGCTAACCTCACTGTACAGAGCCCTCGGGTCCATCACGTATGCCACGTCCACGGCGGCCTCGCTGCACCTCTCCAAGATCCTGGCCGGCCGGCTGTCGCTGCTCAAGATCTGCGTCAACTGTGTCTTGCCCGGCGTCTTCCCCTCGAAAATGACCGCCAACGCGGCCAGCACCGACGGCGTCAACGACCTCGTCAACATGGCCGGCCTGCGCTTCCGGCCGGCCGCACCGGCAACCCCGTCGAGATTCCCGGCCGTGTCTGCTGCTCGTCTCCCAGGCCGGCTCCTACATGAACGGTGGTTATATTATGGTCGACGGCGGACGCTCAATGGTGGGTCAAGCCTTTGAAGAAAATCAAGTGCATTTGCTAACAACGCTAGACCAGCAGCATCAACGATGGCCTGCGCATGCCCGACAATTCGTATGTCAACTAGATTCTAGACTGGACGGGGGTACAAACCAGCTGAATCATGCATTTAAAATATTATTCTTTGTTGACCTTTCGTAACATCATCATTCGATGCATTGTGAGCAAAAAAAAAAAAAAAAAAAAAAAAAAAAAAAAAAAAAAAAAAAAAAACGGAAAAGAGGCGCAACCCACCCCCAAAAAAGCCGCAAAAAACCCCACCCAAAACACCGACGGCCAAAGAAAG
>WNYC01000080.1:83701-142762 GCA_021396375.1 Sporothrix mexicana | reverse complement strand
AATGATATGGGGTGACAACTATTTTGTGGGCCGCCTGTACAGGTGGCGAGGACGAATAATTATCACAGGCAGTGTATGGGTGGCGTGCAGCACTGTGGACAGGGCAGTACAGGGAGCAAGAGTGGACAAATCACAGAGAAATGCAGGTGGAAATGGGGGAGTGACTAGAGAGAAAAGAAATTTCGAAAAACCCGCCTGAGGACTAAAGAAGCCAAAATCGAAGACAAGTTTAAGGTGAAATAAGTGCAAATTGCCAGCGAAAAACAGTGTACTTTCTTTTGGCACTGTACTCGGAGGAAATAGTGGGTCTGTCCAGGTGAAAGAAAGGCTCGCACGAATCAAAAAAGAAGAAACAGTGGTCCCTTCACCCACAACCCATATCAACAGAAAAACGCGCTACAATAAAAGTGGGGTTTTCAGCCGATGAAGAAAGAACGACACCGCGACAACTGTGGGAGTAGCGACTGGCGACTTTAGGCTGCAAAGCAGATGTGAGATTAGGAACGACAAATTCCATAGTAAAAGTCTGTGAGAAGACATTGCGACATATGGACAAGAAAAAGAGATAACAGGTCGGCGTGAAGCAGCCGTAAGTTACATAATAGCCTGCTCCGCATTCGCAGCGGAGAAGGCGGCAGCCAAAACACGTGTACAGTTTCTAGGCAGGTGTCTGTAACAGATATGGTTCAATTGGCGGTTTGAATGCAAGGATCGCCAAGTCGAAAAGTAGGCGAGAAACAACTACGCCCTGGAACAGACTAACAGTTCTATCCAGCTGGCCCAAATAAAATACTCTCCGTATGGCAATCGTCAGTTTGGTAAATGGTTGGCCGAAAGGCGAAACTGTGTCGGGTTAGAGCAGCGCGCAGAGCGCTATCGGCACAAGCTGCATTAGGGCGCCGGGGCGCTGTATTGAGAGGCACATCGGGGGTGTATTGGGGCTGTCGTTAGCGCGTCGTCGGGGGCTCGCACTGTCCTGCTAGACAAGGCCTGTATTGGTCCAGGCCTTGGCTTCAGGACCTTTCTGGACAAAACTCCGCGAAAAAGCAATATCATGACGCGACGAGGCCTGGAGATTTAATGGCAGAGATCATCACGATATGGACCTCTCGTGTCTGACTCTGGAAGTTCAGATGCGCTCGTATATTTCCAGTCACTGGAGGCTCTTTATACCCGTAGACGAGCAAAAGAGGGCATCAAAATTGGACGAGAACAAAAATGATGCGGATTTCCTCCATGTATGCAGTCAGAATGCATATAATCCATGCCTGCAGTCATTGATTCGACTGTTGCATCTGGCGGAGAACACACAGAAGCAAATCCGTGCATCTGGTTGGACAGCATAGCCAACGACACATGGTGTTAGGATGCACACGAGAAAATAGGAGGACGGTCAACGGCCGACAGGGTGAGCACCAGGGTGAGCACAAGGTATGGATTGTTGAATCGATGTGAAAATGTTGAATAGTTCGAGACAAGGCCTGGAACCAGCCACGAACATCCTGGTGCACCGCCGCGCGATCAAACACAGGCGGCGCAGATGGAGCTTTGCCAGAATAGAATGCCCCTTGTGCCTGAGGTATTTGCCGTTGTTTCTTGCTTCCTTGGTACATCTCTGCTTCAGAACGCGGCAGAAGTTAAGGTTGAAATGAGTTCGTGGGGAGGAAAGAAAATAACCGTAATAAACATGGTCGGGCTGGCCAGTTGTGCGAGCGTTCCTTCTTTTCCACGACGCTCTCTGGGAAACACATGTCTACCCATGGTCTTTGAAAGTTTGCTTTAGTTTGTTTTATGTATTGGGATGACGCCCTTGATTTTTATTTATTTATTTCCGTAAACATTTTTCTGCTGCCGAAAATATATTAGAAATTGAAAAATGGATGAAAAAATTGTAAATAAGCACCAACAAAACAACAACTCAGGTTCAGAATAACCACGGATACGATTTCAAAAGACAAACAAGAAAAGGATACGTTATCATTGCCACACACGTTAATCTATTTCAGGTCGTAATTTTATTTTCATAGCCGGAGACGGCAGAACTGGTATCATTATATCACAAACACACACTTATCCACCCCAACTGCCGAAGTCCAGCTTCATCAGCAGCCGGTCAAGACGCCCCACCCGCCTCGGCACATATGCGCCGGCTGCCCGTAGGCCGTCACCGGCGTGGCCGCCGTCTACTCTTCCGCCGAAATCTTCGTCGTCGTCCTCCTCATCCTCCTCTTCTTCTTCCTCACCCCGGCCGTCCTCCTGGCCCTCGAGGTCTCGCAAAACGTCCACGACGGATAGCACACCCTGTCTCACGCCGCGTTCAGCCGCCGCCAGTGCGTCTAGGACATCGTGCTGCTCGCGGTCGAGGTCCACAAACGCGTCAACGACGCCTGCATCGGATTCGAGATCCAGTGCCAGCCACAAAGCCTGTAGCCGGTGGACCAGAGCCGCCATCTGGTCGACGGACACGAGAAGTGAGTACAAAGGCTCTGTCCAGAGAGAACGGTCGAGCAACAGCCTTCGCACAAGGCGTCGTAGATAACGACGATGTGCAGTGGCGAGGCTCTGAGGGTCGTGCGATGCTGCCATCGGGTCATCGATCGTCAAAACCGTAGCATCCTCTTCTGCCAGTCCCTCAGCGAGCCAGATATCCTCGTCTTCGTCGTCCTCCATATTGACGTCTTCATCTTCATAATCCGGGTCTTCCTGCTGTCCTTTCCCGGACATGCTTCCTTTCTTCTGCTCAGCTACCTTGTTGTGCTGGCCAACTCCTCGCATGGGCTCATCCTTTCCGACAGTCAACCAGCGTTGGAAACCGTCCCACAGTTCCACAACTACGTCCATCTGCAAGTAGTTTTCAATCTCTGCCAAGAAGAAAATAGCAGCGCTTGTTGTTGCCCACACACTGCGCAGTGCATCGGCCCGTGTTGTGTACCGTTCGCGCAGCATCTGGACCTGTTCGAGGCTATGACGGCCACGCCCACCGTAAGGAGGGGCTGGCGGTGGCGGGTGGTGCCGCCGTAATGAAGATAGCTTCCAGAGGCCTGTCAACCGGATATGTGCGCGGCGGATAGAAAGTAAATAGGCGTGGATGGCCGAGTATGACTGTAAATCGGCGGCACTGAAGACGAGGTCTAGTGGGTAGGGAATCTGTAGCACAAGCGATGCGGGAACCGAAAATAATAGGTTCTGGAACGGTGTCGACGCAATTGATGCCAGTGTGGTATGTCGTTGCCGCCCATTGCCCAAACTACCGGCCACGCCTGGTGCACCGCCAGATGGTGTCCGTGCGGCCGGAGTTGACGTCGATGTGGTCGACTTCTCCAAGACAAGACGCAGTGTTTCTCGTGCCAGCTCCATCCCCTCGTCTTCCTCCTCGCCCTGATCGGCGTTGGCATTGCGACCGTGCATAGCGCCCAGCATTGCCCACGTTCTTGCCAACACGGCCGCCACCTCACCATCCTTGACGATCACAGAGCTCATGCCCCTGACACCACTGGCCGTTGTTGGCGGCGCGGCGCCAGCACCATCGGACCGTTGCCAACGGCTCCGCATCGTCTCATCTGCTTGTTCTACAAGAGCCATTGCAAACTCACCCCGACCAAGCAGGTAAAAATCGCGCAAAAGCTGCAGCATATCCACCACCTTGGAAGGAGGTAGCAATTTGCGCAATGCGGTCCGGGATAGGACGGCACGGATGTGGGAAATGGTGCGTGCAAATGTTGCACCGTCGAGTGGGTAGCTGAGCTTGGAAAGCTCCTGAAGCTGAGCCGATAGATGGTAGTCTCCGGTGCTCGTCATGGCGCTGCTGCTGATGACACCATCTCCAAGCCAGTGGCTGGCCTTTGGCCCATTAATGCTCCGGCTGTCCGTCTTGGCACGTAGGTGGACAAGCGAGCGTCCGATAAAGAGCATCGACGCTGCTGTGGCGGGCGTCACGAATGCCGGTAGGTGTTGGCTAACGCA
Source organism: Sporothrix mexicana (assembly GCA_021396375.1). NCBI lineage: Eukaryota > Fungi > Ascomycota > Sordariomycetes > Ophiostomatales > Ophiostomataceae > Sporothrix > Sporothrix mexicana. The sequence goes on along the minus strand of WNYC01000080.1, from coordinate 138,799 downwards.
CACGTACTCGCCCGTCATGTCGGCCGTCGACTCTTCCTGCTGCACAAAAAAGTCGTCGCCTCCAAAGCTGGGCAGCCGGCCGTACAGGATCCATGCTGAGACTTGCTTGAGCCACGCCGTCTCAGCTACACGAACAAGGCTTCGTGCTGTCCGCTCAATGTCCTCATAACCGGTCTGCAGCTCTGCCCGGAGGTGGTTGATGAGCTGAGCGCCCGAAGGCATGTCTGAGGACACTTTGACGGCCGACTTGGCACTCGGCTTTGTGGCAGCGCCCGCATTGCTTTCCGGCAGGATATACTGGACGGTTGCCCACAGCCACTCAAACCGCCGCGGCCAGTTGGCAAACGCTCCTACAACGGCTGTCAGAGGTACGATATCGTAGGCACCGACGAGGGCCGGGTCCCGCTTCAACACTGTTGCTTCGACAGCGAGCACATCACGCTGAAACGCAGCTAAATGGACAGATACCACAGCTGCAGCGACGGCGCGGCACACTACAGATGGATGTGCGGCAGCAATGTGTGTTGCGTGCGAACGCAGGCGTATGTGGAGGTCGCTTAGGCGGGCAAGGTCGGAGAGAAGTTCACGTTCGGAGGGCGAGAGGGCCGGTTCCGGGTTGGAAGCCGACCTGAGGCTCGGAACACTGCCCTCTTGCGCGCTGGGATTGCCATGGCGGGGTGTGCCGTCAGAACGGAGCAGCGGCGAGCTGTGGCCGGAGAGGGAGAGGAGGATTTCGTGGAGCATGGGCTGGTAAGCATCGAACTGTTAGCAAGGTGGTCAATGCAATGAGGAAACGCGGACTCCTTCCGACTCACGGAGAAGGCTTGTCCTTGAGGTCGTGGGCCAGCAAGATCAGACAGCCAAGGAGCTCAAAGCGGCACATGAACACGGAGACACAGGCTGTGGGGCTGTAATGGCTGTCCGTGGCATGCGATTGATCGTGGGTGGTGTGGTTGTGGGTGGTTATGGGATTGTCGGTGAGGAGCGAAAACAAAGCACCTCTCACCCGTATCGAAGGAGCTGGATCGAATAACGTGACCCGGATCGTCAAGGTGTGTCGAAGCTTGATTTCGGAAAGTGTAGGTACGGGTACGTACGTTTATCTAGGAAGTTGCAGACGTTGAAGTTGTAATGGTCGTTGGTATCTTATCGGGCAGGCGCGTCAAAAGTCGACTTGGAGGGGCAGAAGGACGCGTTTTGCCTTTCAGGTCGCTGACTTTCAGACGGCCCCTACCGCTGTGGGTCAGCGCCCACTGAAACATGCTATATCTCACCAAGTGCACGACATTGTTTACTTTAAAAGAGCTCGATTTTATGAGAAATCAATTCGTCAGATTTTCGAGAAAGTAAAATTATTGTACACACATACTATATAGCGATTACAAAAGCATACGTTAAGAGCAAAAAAGCAGCCAAGAACCAAACCGAACCTTTCATGTTTTCATACTGGCCTCTGAGTGTGAGTCCTGTTCCCTTCTTCCACCTTGCAATGAATCAACGGGTTTTAAACAATGTTTAAACGGTGATTCAACGCCCCCGGTATGGGTTGTTGTCGGCAAAGTCGTTTGTAGAACGCACACGGCTGATGGAAGCGCTGCTGTTTCCACTGTTCGACCCACTGCCGTTGCGACCACTGGTGCGGTCCCGGGGATCGGCTGTGACTGAATTTGGACGACTAGGCAGGGGAGGAGGCGAACCAGTCGGCGAGATCACCGACCCACCGCCGTCTCCACCGCCAACAACCAAGTTGCCGCCGCCCGGGACGTGACCGACCACCATTCCCTTGGCCACGCTCTTGATAATGGCACGACGTGACACGCCGGTGACGTCAATGTAAACGAGACCGACGTTCTTGATACCGCTCGTCAGATTGCGCGTGACCTCGCCGGCCTCGTTGCCCCATTTAGAGGAAACAACAGTCGTGGCAGCCGTCGAGGATGTATCGAGCAGTTGGCGGCCAGCCTGTTCGATACCGTCTGCGACTGTTGAGAAAGCCATCAGACTCTTGTTGAGCAAACCAGGCCGGAAGTTGTCAATGGGCTGTCCGTCGGGACCGAGTCCAGTAGGAGGCTGGCGGCGGGACTTGCCACTGCCCGTACTGCTCATACTGTCGTGCGACTTGTGGCCGGCCAGCTTTGCACCCAGGTTCTGTGCGACCTTGCCGACTTGGCCGACAGCCTTGGCCGAAAGCCCTGCAGCTCCTGCCGAGAACGTGTTGATGCGCCGGACGTGTTCATGCGTCGAAGGCTGGAAGGTGATGGGCTTGTTGGTTGGGACAGCCTTCTCAGCAAATTTGTCAGCCTGGCTCTGCAATGCCTTGGAAACAAGCTCGGACGTCGTGACAATGAGGCGTGACGCGGCGGCGGCGTTGGAAACAAGGGATGATTTTTTATACGCCGGGTGGAGCGTCTCAACATATTCGCGCGATGCAGGCGCAACGGAAATATTGGGGACGGCTTCCGTGGGGAGTGTAATCTCGACAGGTTCTATTTGTGTTAGCTCAAGCTCATGGAATTGGTACAGGGACATTGGGAGGTATTGGGTTTGCTGTGCATGTCATACCTTTGGATCCTGGCATCAAGGACTTGTCCTCAACCACTTGATAGTGGTCACCTAGCTCGCCAATGACACTACCGTCTTCTTCGTCAATAAGAACGAGCTGACCGCCGGCTTGCGAGCTGTGGCTGCCTGCTGCGTAGGCCTCGCCGGGCTTGAAAGCGGCTGGGTTGTATGCAGGCAGCTCCTCCGAAACGACCGATCGCGACGACCGAGAACCTGAGGTTCTCTGCTTCTCAGTACCATATCCGCTCTTTTCACCGCCCGTATGTTGCTGCAGGCTCGACGAAGACGACCCTGGAGCGCCGGCAGCGGACTCTCTGGCAACAGCTGCTGCAGATGCTGACCCTGATGCACTTGGTGACTTTTCCTTGCGAGAAGAGATCTTTGGTGGCGGTGCGCGCTCGAGGAACGCCGTGCACTGGGCCAAGATGGTCTCGAATGTGTCGACATCTTCCTGTAGACCTTTGCGGCTACCTACCGGAGGGAATTCGATGCGAGTGAAAACACCGCTATTGCGGCCAAGATCCCAGCGTGGAATCAAGTAGCTGCTAGGTGGCTGGTGGTAAATCTGAGTGGTCGCTGGGAGAGGAAGGTCGAGCTCGGGTGGCAGATGCAGATGCAGGTAGAAATCCTCTTCCTGACCCTGACCGCCATTGTCCGGGTGGTTGCCATCGATGGAGAGATCGGCGAACGAAGAGGCCGTTGGGACCATGAGAAGCGACAGTGTCTGCGGACCTGCGGGTGTAAGAGAGCTCTCGGTTCCATTGGCTATGTGGTATGCCGAGACGCCAGTAATGGCGTACAACAGCTTGGGATCCTGCACGAAAATAAATCTCGTTAGTATCCCAGACCTTTTCATCTCTAAATGGACAAGATTCTAATATATCAAACATCTGCGAATAGCGAAAGCAACGCGGTATCATGCATTTGACTTACATGGAGGCTGGACGCCATGCTGTTCGTATGTATCGACAAAGAGAGAGATACAATTGACGATGTGGTCAATCTTGAGGAGGCTGAATGCTTTTGGTTGCCTCAATACTGCAGCTGTCACAGTGTAACTCTAGCTCTTAAATTTCGCAGCGTCTGTTGTCCTTTAGAAGGGATCCAGACGCGAGTATGTCAGAAGCTAGATTCGCCGTTCCTCGATTTTTGTTTATTTTTTGTCTCCAGGAAATTCCAACAGGTCCCGGCGACGGCTTCGGGAGGTCTTGCTGTTGGCGGTGTCCGGGCTGGCGATGCTAAGAAAAGAGGGGCAGGCAAGCCGTGGAGGGGATGGCGGGATGGGTTGGTTCGATGCGAGCGTGATAGTGTGACAGGGTGACGACCTAGACCTGCGCGAAAGCGATCGTGTTGGATGGCCGCAGAGGAGGATACGACGAGAATATGGATGAGGGAAGAAATGTAAATTTAATTTCGAAGCAAATAGAAAATATGCCGGGAAACAAAAACAAAGGAAGGAGCTTTGCGCTAATTGCGATTTCCACAACGGAAGTTTCTGGTTTATGACGTTTCGTTGCGCCAAAATTAAATCGTCGAGGACCGAAACGGGAAAGGACGAAGTGTTGGTGCGTGAGCGTGGGAGGACGGCGCTTAGAGACGAATGTTGTTTGGCGCGGCAAGGAAAGCGACACAATGTGCAGGAGCGACCTTGGAGGGGTGTTTCCAAAATTGGGTGTCTGGAGACATTTATCAAGATGGAAGGACAGCCCCAGCAGTCCCGTTGGCAAGAGTAGACGCAAAAGAGGCCGCCTTCCGCAAAGAGCTCTGTGACGAAACAAAAGAGGCGAAACGGCAGGAGCATTCCCAGTAATTGTGGTCTGTGATGGGGAAAGTGGGCCAGAACTACCTTAGTTTGGTTGCCGCCAAGACGCTGCCAGCTTCCAAGTTAGCTGGCTCTGTCGCTCATATCAATATTCGAAATGACGTGTAATTATGGAATACACAAGTGTTGTTATCAAACTTTCTCTAACAGCTGTATGTCGTACCCAAGACGCTGTAACTTGCACAGCCCCACAGCCAAAGCTGGATGCCACAACCGCCAAGTCCAGCAGAGACATCCAGATAGCAATGAGACATTAAAGATTCCCCATTCTGTGTGCATTGATATGTAAGTACTCCTTACTGTTGGTTTCTTTCACAGGTGGTATTACTCCAAGGCCTTGACAATGTCAGTGATACTACGACGTAATTTGAGAGGCTCTGCTTATCTCGGGGGAGGGTGACGATGGCAATTATTTATTGTTAGACCGCCTTCTTAAGCTCTGATTCTGACGGTCTTGTTTCATACAAAAGCCGCACTCTGCTCTGGTCAGAGAATCTATTTGCCGCCTCATTCAAGTCACACAAGCACCATTTCTTCTCCACAGCCGCCGCCGGGACGGCCCACCACCCACTTGAGCCTCCTAGCTTGTTGATACCAGCTTTTGGCACAACGTAAACAAAAGGGTAAATGCCAGCCAAAGCAAGATGGGGGGTTAGGAGTGACGAATTCTTGAACAAATATGGCCGGAAGTCTTTGACCTTTATTGCCACTTCACAGCTAGGTCCTGCTTTTTACTCCGTACCATCTTCGTGGGTCTGGGTATTTGTTTGAACACTCTCAACGTACACACTTCCCTCTTAAATTTTGTGCCATAAATGACCAAGAGGGTTGAATTTGGTAAATGGCCTAGTTTGGATTCTCTCGACGAACTATTGCATATATTGGACCGTTTTCACGACCTTAACAACTTGTCTCCTAGCTGGCTAGGTAGATGGTAGCTTTGCAGCATTGTCCCATGCACGTATCAAGCCAGCAGCGAGCGCAGAGATCTAAGCCTGTGGTCTCCGTTAACCGCATCTATTGTAAACAACATGTGGTGGCAGGTGGAGGAATAATGTTTAATGCAGCAAATATCAGATGAAGGCAGCTGATGGGATACAGAATAACTAACCTCCATCCATGGCCTAAATAAGATAAGAAAAGCTATGATGGCAATACATCAGACAATATTATGGATAAAAAACCGTCCGAGCCGCTCCTGACCACAATAATAATCAATTAATCGGAAATGCTGTTCGTCTAGAAGCTGTAGCTGATGACCAGCTGATTCAACCTTTACCGGAATTGACGATCCCTCAAGCACATGCCTGCAGTTTTCACGGAGCATTGTACTATCCTTGACAGCGGAAACGGCCTCTTTGTCAGATCGGATCTGGTGGGAGTTATTGAGCCCGAATACTAGTGGCTGGACAGAAAGTCGAAAAACTGAAACGCCTTCGTCAGCATTGCGAGTGGACTTAGCTACCGAACTCTGGCTTCTTGAAACCTGGCCAGGCATAGGGGTGAGAAATGTAAAGCAGACTGAAAATTCCTGGCTAGGCATCGTCAACACGACTGGAGGGTATCCGATCCTTTTTTAACGATACTGTATGTTTGTGATATCTAAGAAATTATCTATATTGGCAAGCACCAAAGAATAAAAGACTATGCACAGGCGGAAGGTGTCAGTTTCGAGAAAAGACAGACAAAGGACAAGATACATTCTAGTGCGACAAGCAGGGCACAAGTTTTGGCAGGTCCATCCCCATCCTGGAAACCTGAGGGTGGAAATCGTGTGGAAAATGCAGATGTTGATATCAAGTCGACAGGTACTTTACGAGAGATATCATGGGAGACATATGTTGCTTTGTTGCCATCCAACAATGCACACGCGGAGGCGAAATTTGGTCACTTGTGGCCGTCTGACAACAACAGCGTTTTGGGTATTTAGTGTTGGATCTTTTATAAAAAGTTTAACTTATGACATGAAAGCAAAATCTGTGTACACGAAAGAAAATGGGACGGAAAGTGAGAATCAACAGATTACCTTTTCCTGTTCTTTCTTTCTAGGACAAGAAATTAATGGAAAATACGGAACAGCCATATACGTTCAAGACTCCGTCAAGACGTTGAAAACAGAGTTAAAATAAACAAACAAGAAGTTACGAGCCCTATTCTTGTGATATATCGCTGGGTTCGTACTTTGATGTTTAAAAAAACGCAAACTCGCTTCGACTCCTCTTACTACTCAGGCGGCCACCTCGAAACATGGCCATGACAGCTAGCAGAACGAAAACCGGGACCCTGGAAAGACAGCCGTAGTCCTTACAGCCAATGACTTGGTAAATGCACGCAATGCAACAAAACATGTGGGCATGCGTTTGTATCCGCCTGCCGCCTTCTGCATCCCACCGCTTGACACGAAGCAGTGGCTTATTGGTGAGTGCAATTGGCAAGTTACCGTGTTAGGTTGATGAAGGAGAAAAAGATATGGGGGCCAAAACTCAACATTTACACGATTTTGAAATCTGACAACATTTGACGGATGTGATATAATTACGGACACTTTCCTAAAGACAATATCAAGAGAAGAAAGAATCAAACGGTCAATATCTCAAGCATGCATGCATCTATCCGGACCAACCATATCACAAGACGAGGAATATATATGTCCTATCCTAAGGGTACCGACATAAGTTTTCGTCCGGATAGCAAAGGTCCCGAGAACCAGCGGCGGATGTACGACATGCAAGAAGAAATACTCTGTTGCTTCTCCCAGTACGTGAATGGCAACCCACTTGAAAGCTCGCCTTCTCTTTTAAAAAAAAAAAAACGGATATAGCGGCTGAACAAAAGGGCTTGCAGGGTACATCGTGAGGGTGTATTGTATCTTTACGCCTTCCGTTTCCAATTGACGTGTTGATATGCAGGCTGCCGTGTCAATGTGATGGTGAGGACACACAGCACGCCAGAACATAACGTCGCAGTAAAATGGGGACACCGCAGGAAAGTTGTCTTCACTCTTCGCCGGTCGTTTGTGCCAAGCTGCAGCCACTTTATGCCAAGTGCCTCGTGCTCTGAGTCGAATCGAATATTGTTGTAGTAGAGACATGGCAGTTGACGAGCGTGAGTTGTCACCGGGAATATGTGAAACCTTCCCCGTTGACCAGTGGAATTAAGTGGTGGACAGCCGCGTGGGATAGCTACGGTAGTCTTGTCAACTCTCCCGAGACTTGCCACTCTTGGCTGTAAATGTATTGCAACCCCTTCTCCCCCAACTCCTACTGGTTTTTGCTATCCTAGTCAGCCCCCATCGGGCGAATCCTATGAATTGCAAGAGTAAGATGCTAAAGTCGCAGCTGTCTTTGCTTTCATGTTGCTTGTCACTCTTTCCGATGGCATATGAGCCAATATAATTTAATGTGCAGGATATCGGAAGATGGTGGGAATCGTCGATAAATGAATAAAGATGATGGGTTCCCGGTGTAGCAATGGAAGCTGCAGAAAACATCTCAATCAACAATAGGTTCGTTCCTGGTGCTATCTGTGCGTTGTAGTGTGTTGTATATGTAAAGACCTGGCCCGTCTCTTTTCATGAACTGGTTGCACTCTCGTGCCTTCCCGCACAGTTCCCGAACCAAAGGTTTGGAGAGCGAAGGAGCTGCGATGGAGAGCACGATAGCGCCATTGCGTCAAAGGAAAGAATGTGTGTCTTGTTCGTGCCTAGCCTTGACGCCAAGGAAGGTCCGTTGATAAACTTTCCGTTTGTGCTTCACTGTTCTTATTTCCTTGACGGAGATTGTCAGACATGTGCCTTGTGAGACGGAAGGAGCGATTCAATTATTGTGAGAGTCCACTCTCCATACGGCAGCTACTGTTGTTGCTTTTGTTCCTGTTGATATGTACCTTCCCATACAGTCGCTCCTTCTGTAATGTTGCTTGCCAGAACGAAATAAGGTAGCGCAATCGTTCCTTCCATCTCAACTACGATGTTTTCAACTCGTCGAAACAGAACGTACGTTCAACTTCAATAGGCAAGAGCCAACACCCCCGGAACCCACCTGTGCATCTTTCTTTTGAGCTGCTCGTATTTCCGACCTCTCCTTTCCTTTGTCGTGCCGCCGGCCAGGCCAGACCCTGTCGTTCTGACGTTGCATTCAACATTCTCCCCTGCCTGCATATTCGTCTCTTTGCTGTCGTTTACTTCTTTCACACATGCAGGGCCAACAGGACATCCACCCCGCCGACATGCGCCCAGACGCCCGCCCGCTCAGGTCAATCTGTGCCATTCCGTCCCTGCCCCTCCCCTCCATTCACGAAGCACTCTCGTCAAATTTCTGTTGACCCCATCCGCGTCTCTAGATTGGGGGCGACGGGGGCCAGGGCAATGAGGGGGGGGAGCCAACGCCGCCCCGGTGACGACAGACAAAAATGACGGGTCGTCTGGCTGGCTGCATGAGTGTTGGACAGCTGCCATTCATCTACGGTAGGCCCTTCACTTCCGGTGAGTTCTTTTTGTTTTCACGACAGATCCTCTGGTTCAATTTTCTGACCCTCATCTAGTCCACATGCCGCTCTTTCCCAAGTCCGCAGTCGCTCTCTCCTTCAAGTGCCGCCAACACTTTTTTTTGTCTTTCTCTGCCAACGCCTCCTTCCTCCGCTCCCATTCTAAATCTGACAAGAGTCGGCGAACAAGTAGGAGCTGTTGACAACGACCAGTCAACTTTGCAGACCACCAAGCCCACTGCATAACCTACATACAAGAAACCTACTAGCTTTGACGATCGGTAGACCCTGGCTTGTGGCTCCAACAACATTTCTCGAGGGCTCCAGTCATTCAGCCCCGGCTTGGATCGAGGCTCACTCGCGGAACGGGTTCCAAGCATAGAATAAGTCTCAGCTCGTCACCTCAGGCCCTACCTGAACTTGCTAGTATTCTTCATACCTCTATCGAGTAGACGTGCAGCAAACGCGCTGCAAACACTGTCTCCGGGCACTTGTGTCTTGCATCTCTTTTTGACGCTATCCACCATCTGCTTCCGGGTTCAACACGCTCCACAATTTGGCATAAACTACGAAGAACACGCTACTGCTCGGCTCGGTTCGTCCCCCGTGAATCGCTACCCAGAGCTTGTTCGTGGTAATTGTCCGAGAGACATCCCAGACCAAAACATCCGGGCAAAACACCGGAGCCGCACACGTTTGACTTTCATAACTACACTACTACACTAGTACCTCTCGTTGATACGTCTGGCTCTACGTATTTTCTGAGTGATATCTCTTTCGGAATCTTAGATCTTCAGGTATGGATACGCACACATAATATGTGGCTCTTGTTACTATCGCCTTGTCTTCTTGATTCAGGCTACCAGCCCTGTCAACGCCAACTGTTCTTGAGCCGTGTTGTCTCTGCCTTGTTATGTTTTTTATTCTGTCTGCCCCATATCCATCTTAAGTAGGATATGGACCCTCCACATCAAACATGTGCCACATGAGTGAGAGTGTCTGCTTAGCTGGTTGCTCTATTCGGCCCTGACGGACCCATATACTAAGCACGCAGATGTGACTTGAGGAGGTCACTTTCTGTATCACACGGGATGATATGTCCCACACATTGCTGTACATGGTCTAACCTCTCGGACTCCTCGCTGCCCATTTCCATTCCCCCCCCCCAGCACGGCGGAGGACTTTGCTGATTTCACTTTCCATATTTTTCTTGCTCTTCTGTTTACGTTTTTGATACCAAGAGTTGTTCTAGTATACCCATATCTTCACGTATATCTTCATTATGTCTTTGCAAATCTGTTTTGACGATAAAGCTGACTACCGATGCACATAGTTGTCACCGAGTCCAAAGAAAACCCGAGTTACCGCTTCTACTTAAAGGTCGGAAGGTCTACTCACGTTGGCTATTCATGGCCGTCTCAGGTCACGGCTACAAACACAATCGTACGTATACAAACCTACTTTTGCTTTCACACACAATATGGCCGAAGGCAAAAAGTAGTCCTGGGCTAGACACATTGCTGACGGAAACGTACTTTTGGTCGCCCCTGCAGAGACCGTTTTGTCCCGCTTCCATTGCTTCTGTATTCTCTGCATGTGCATACATGTACACCACACATGGTGCACCTAAGCAGACGTATTGTTACCAGAACAGAGAGATTACCCACTCCCTCGAGGCGTCCTGCACATTGCAAGTTTGACAGAAAGTGAGCGAACACAGTCTGCACCTGTTTATTATAAGGACGGGCCTGTTGCCTTTTTCTTCGCCTCCAAATGGAGGCCTCGTCGCAGTCAACTCCCACTTCTGCTCATCTTAGCATCCAGTCGATGCTCGCTCCTCGTGAACGCCCACGTATGGATAGGCAATCTGAATCGCCGCCGGCAATTGCTCCAACGCCAAACTTTGAGCCATCTCCTGCAGGGCAGAGTCCAAGCAGTGGGTTTGGAACAAGCATCACAGCCGGTCAATCCCCGGTGACATTCAAAGACTCTTCCAGCGTCGCCTCTCCCATACCTGAATCATACCCTGTATCGCCGCGGGGCCGCGATCCGTCTCATAATCGGGGCACCTTCGGAGCACCGCATCAACAACAAAGACAGATGCGGCATCAGTATCACCACGGCAATCAGCAGTACCAGCAGCCTGAGCAATATCATCATCAGCATCAGCAATATCAGCAGCAGCAGCAGCAGCAGCAGCAACAACAACAGCATCGGCAGCAGAGTCATCAGCTACCCTCGCTTTCGTCTCTCCCTCCCATGTCCACATTGCCACCTTCAATTCCTCTCTACTCGCTTCCACAGCCGCAGTCCACACAGACACGCCTGGATTACCAGCAGCAGTTTCATCACACCTTCGCCTCAACGCGCCCCTACCAACAGATAATCGAGGGCCAACAAGGCCCTCCAATCCCTCTCAACGCTGGCTCAAGTGGAAGCATGTCATTTGGGTCGTCAGAGCAAAAGCCGCTGGTAGCTCCCTCGACAGTAAACGGCCACCCGCAACCTACTCTGGGAGTTCTTCGCAGTCCTCCGGTCTTTGAAGGAAAGAAGGCACCGATAGCAAAGCGTGCACCAATGAGGTCGAGTATTGCCTGTCTGCGATGCCGCCGCTCGAAAATAAAGTGTGTCAATGATGGCGAAGGCAAATCCGCATGTGAGACGTGTCTCAAGTCCAGGCGAGACTGCCGTTATCTCAACCCCAACAATCAACTGTCGACCACCGACATAGAGCCCCAGTTTGCCATTACCACTGCCCCCAAGAACCCGCGTGTAATGAAGCGCGATGAGCCAGGACAGACCGAAAGAATAATGGAGCGGAAACGACTGAGGAAAATGGAGGATTCTGTGAGCCTTGATGAGCAAAAATCAGGGGCGTACTATGCAAACGAAGTGCTTTCGGAGCACTACTTCACAGAGACCATGTGGACACAATTGTTCGACCTCTACCGTCTTCACTTTGCCACAGAGCTTCCGTTCCTCCATTTGGCAACACTAAAAGAGAAAGTGGGCGACAAAATGAGGGCCACGCAGACGCGGCGCTCAGATGGTACAAATTTGATCCTACTTGGTGTCCTCACTCTCGCAGCCCGCTTCCACGTTGATCTCGTCAAACGTGTCACCTTTGCCCTAGCAGTCGAGGCCGGTCAAAAACCGAGCACTGGAAACCCGGACAAAAACGATGGGTGGGCAGCTTCGGAGCACTTTGCTGGTGTGCTTTGTCGAGCCCTAGGACCACTGTCTGCATGCGTGAGAATGGCCACCGTTGAGCGAGTCCAAGCATTCCTGATGCTTGGGCTCTATGAGTGGATTCGGCCAAACAAAAAGAACGACCAAAGTGACAGAAATGATGGCATGGCAGCCTGGATGTATGTGGGCTTTGGAATTCGCATGGCGGAGTGCCTAAGGTTGGGAGTTTGTGACGATCCTCCTCGTCAGAGCACAGATGCCGATGCCAAGCCGTCTTCCTCATCTTCTACCTCAACGGCGCCGACAGCAGAACAAATGGTTGTTATCAAGGCCGATACCGATGGCGGGGGTGGGTTTGAAAATAGCTCTTCGGCAACGACTTCAACCAAGGCTGATGTGTCCGATTCAAGGACGGAAGGCACTGAATTGGCCACACCGCGAAAGCCGGAAAGCAAACCCTCGGCCAAGTCTGTTGAAGATATTGTTTCCAGAGAGGTGCGCCGACGCACCATTTTCAGTTGTTTTGTTATGGATCGCATGTTGGCCTGCGGAAAGAATCGGTCGACAATGATACACTCTGACAGCATCAAAGTCCAGCTACCCTGTTCCAATGCCGCCTTTGATCAATCATCTGAAACCTTTACCGGCTTTCTGAGGCCACGTCCTGAGATTGGGAAGGAGGCCGACGGCAGTCCCCTCACAAGAAAAATTGCCTCGGACATGAATGACAGCTTGTTGGCTCGCTTTGTATGCCTTGTTGACATCTGGGGCGAGATATCCGCGTACAGCTTTGCGGGTGGCAGGCACAAGGAGAAACGGCCTCCATGGGAAGAGACCGAGTTCCGGAGACTGCGTGTTATCCTCGAGGACTTTTATGACCGCCTCCCCTACACTTTCACTTTTTCCACGAGCAACTACCTCAAGTACGAAAACCATCATGCAGCGACAGAATACGTGTCGCTTCATATGCTGGGCGCCGTCTGTAAAATTATGCTACACCGGGAGTATACTCCATTCATTCCTGCTCGGTGTAGAAGCCCAATGGGACCCCTCGACGAACCAACTTTCCCGGACGGAAGCGCGCCCCGGGGATTCTGGGAGAGGAGCGCCGAGGAAATATTCACGGCTGCAAGAGAAGTTGTGGACCTGATTGAAATCTGCCAGACTCGAAACCAGATGCTAGTATCGGCGCTGGTTGTCTTTGCTGTGTGGACGACGGCATTTGTGGGGATCTATGCATGGCACTTCCCGAGAATGGATGTCAACCATAGCATGGTCACCAAGCAAGACGCTGATCGCAACAACAGACGCAAGCCGGGGACGCGCATGGAAGGTGACCATCGAGTGTGGACGCATGGGCCGACAGCAATTGCCTACCAGGCCTTGATAAACATGGGCGGCCACCTGGAAATGGCAAACACATATGTCAAGTACTTCCACGAGATGGACGACTATTACGAAAATGTCAAAAAGGAGTACTGGGCTCATGTTGAGAAGCACGGCGGAGATGCACACAGGCAGAAGAGTGTTCGACAGGGCGGCAGTGGCGGTGGGTTTGACGAGTGGAAAGTCCACGGGCCCAAGGTGACGGACAACGGGGAGATTTTTGTATCTGAAGATGCTGCGGAGGGATCGGGTGTTTCCACAGAAGGCGACATCGACGACATGATAAAAGGCAAGGGCAAAGGCAAAGGCACGAGCAGACCACAGTTGATGCCAGAAAATTGCCGATCCTCACAGCAGCGCCGCAAAGAACCCGAGTCTCCCCCACCCTCTGGCCATGAAGAAGCTTCCGATGTGGACAGAGAGACGTGGCAGCAGCCACAGCAACATGGCGACGTTCCAAGTGCCGAATCTGCAATCAGTGGCGTGCAGCCTGTGGCAGCTATTAAGGCGATGCCGGCAGACGAGACGAGTGGCGGCATGCATGGCATTGTCTACGGCAGCGAAACGACTGCACAGTATTCCGGTGTCAATAGTGGCGGCACATCCAGCGACAGTGGCAACGTTGGAGGTGATATCATGCAGGCTGTTCCAGCCCAGCACTGGGATCAGTTTGCGCAACATGCACAACAGCAGCAGCAATTGCAGCAACACCAGCAACACCAGCAACATCAACAACACCATGAGCAACAGCAAGTGGTCCAGCTATATGTCCAAGACGCAATGGCTCAGCATCAGGTCAGCTCGTCAAATTCTTCGCCCCCGGAAGAGTACCTCATGAACGACCCGGCAGCAGATTTTCCGCTCAGCTTCTTTTGGGCAGAGGTGGCCGGTGCCGTACCATTTGTCAACGATCTCGAGGGCAAGCGGTGGCAGGATGCGAGTCAGGCGGTGGGTATTGAACGATTCTCACAAGCCGAGTGGGACGGGCCGGCCGTCTTGGAGGCGCTCGGTGCCGGGTTTCCGGCCGCAAACTTTCAGTCGGGAGGTGGGTAGGCATACCTGGTATTCTTGGATCCTTCAGTGATGCTAGGCACTTTATGGCTTTCTTCTTGGTGTTTTCCTCGTTCTTTTCTTCTTTTTCTTTTCTTTTCTTTCCGACGAAATTTTTTGAATTAAATGGATATGACGTTTGGCTTTATTTACTTTTCATTTCAGTTTCAATTTTGGAAGTTTATTCATTATTTGTCCCAAAAACCCACCGTTGAGCTCCCAAGACACGGAAAAAGCTTGGTACACAAACCCCAGGGTTTCAGAGCAAAAAACCACATGCGAACAAGCTTTTGCCGATGTTTGCCCAGAAGCGCTAACAACAACAACCGACTGCCCTTGTTCAATCGCCCTCGATGCCCAGAAATCAACAAGCCAAGGACATCGCCAAGTCAAAAGGCTGGCGATCTTGTTCTTATGGCTTGTGTCTTGTATCTTGGACTCTTGACTGGTTGACTTCTGACGTTCCTGAACATGAACGGTGGACAAATGTGGTCAAAAATAGAACACCGCTTCTTCTTGGGTGCATACAACCATACATCGTACATGACCTGCAGGTGAGGACAAAGGGCGAACTGAGAGGGGACTGGCGGGAGACGGCTGAAGTGCAACAGCTGCTCAGCCACCGGCAAGGTGACAAACCCATGGTAATTAGGTCACCGCATCCTCGCTGGAAAACCGCCTTGTTTGAGATGATTGCTAACTACTTGCAGCTAGGGTCAGCTGTGGGCTCCTGAGATTGCAAAAACAAGTGACCGGGTTTCGGGTTGCAGTCATCTCAACCCATTGAGCCCTACGGGAGAAGTTTATTTTAGGGGTGCATCTCCATCAACAGACTCCAGCCACACTGATCCGCGAGGAGAAGAAAGACGGGGCGCGTCGGCAATCGTGAATATCTCCACGGAACGTGACCAGAAAAGGCTGGAGATATTTAACGATTTGCTTTTCAAGGAAACTTGATGATTAATCGGCCTCATCTTTAAGACAAATTGACTCTCTCAAGCTCAGCGCGTGAGGTGTTTCCCACGATACAGAATGCCCCAGCGGAAGTTTTTGTCGAGGAAACCCGGGCTCTCGCCCCGCCTAATTTAACGGCCGTTCTAAGTCCTCCTTAAGTCGTACACAGGGGCTTGAGGAAAAGACGCACGGAAAAAGAAAGTCGAGGACGACGGGCTAAAAAAATGAGGGACAAAAAACCGCTGCGAGCTTCACAGCAAATTTCGCGTTCCGCTGGGTACGGGATACGGAGCACATACGACGGATACGATGCAGATAAGAAGCACCTATTTTGTCGATGATTTTTCAAGTCAGTGGCACCTGCGCCTCAGCAGCCTGCGGATCCTCACAATCCCTCTTTTTCCAGAGAGGTGCCACTAGGCGTGGGGACACAATCCTGAAAGAATCATGGCTGACAAGGAAGCCAGCCTTCCACGTTACTGAAGAAGAGACAGAGGGACAGAGAAGCACAAAATCACGACAGAACATCGGGGGAAAAAGCCACAGAAATGACACAGAGAGAAGGACGGACAAAAAATTATGTCCCCAACTAGCCACACTGCGCCCACGAGTCACAGATACGATGCACCCGTTCTTCGTCTTGATCTCGCAAGCAGCGCCCTAAAAGCAGCAGCTTTCACTTTTGAAATGAACCCACGAGGTGGCGCCAACCTGGGCAGTTAGCCTTGCTGGCGGGGACCATCCCGGGCAGACGTTTGTTTCGTTTTCCACATTGGTTGTTCAGAGTGCATACTCCGTACGCCATACATACGGAGTGCACAGTCAGCCAGTATTACAGGCATATTTCCTCCCGTTCACCGCGCTTGACTGGCGCTTTTGACTTTGCCCGCGCCATGCACCCAACCTGTCAATTGTAATGAGGACCAGCCATGATGAAACGCGACGGCCTCGACCGAAAATATTGTGCGCACAGAACGAACAGGATGCGGCTTTGCATCCAACGCGTGCATCCATCCATATCGAGTTACGCTGTACCTTTTTTAAGCTATACGGCGTGTACGGTGTGCGATGGAGATTGTGACCAGACAGGCTAGGCCATGAAAGGCAGCCAGAGTCTGCCTACCCCCAATTAGCTGTGCAAATCAACGAAAATCAGAAAATCAAGTGCGCTTACAGAAGAACGAGATTCATTATTCAAAATTCAAAATTCAAATGAGAAATTAAAACAAATCCGCAAAAATGAAGGCCAAACCTGAGAACGTCGCCAACTGCCAAAAGGCAGCCACAGAAGCCACACACGATAGCCGCCCGCCAACGTCTGGCAACGGTCAACCATAATCAACGGACGGGCCACTGCAGATGTCGTGAGCATTGCGTCCGCCATTCCCCTTTTCTTTGTCAGTTTTTCTCGGCTCACGATGCCTGCCGTCTCTGCTTACCGCCTGCCACCTCTCTATTTCTTTATTTTTCTCAAGACTATTTTGTGCTCTGGAGTCCATTCGATCCTGTCGTTCCCTCATCCTCGCCTTCATCCTCGTCGTGCTTCTGCGATGCTTGTTTTCATGCTGGCTCGACTTCCTGCAAGAGCGGGTCAGTCTTTGGTAGGCTTGATCCCACGCCACGTTAACCCCTGCCCTCCACCCTCATCCTTCCTACCATCCCCGCCCCTTTTCCTCTCCCGTCGTCTCCCTTTTCCTTTTCTTGCCTGTGTGTTTTCTCTTCTGCTCTTTTTGGGGCTCTCCTCAGCTCCTCTGCCACCCCTGTCGTTGTTCTGTTGGCTTCGCCCTATGGTCTCTGGTCTACTCCGTAAGTGGGTAGAGAGCCCAGGAGCCTCACGCTTGGAGCATGGGTCCTGGGACGAAGACCCACTTTCTCCTTGAGCTTTTATGCTTGTTCGTTGCTCTTGTTGGCTCGTCGTTGGGCCCCAGGGCCCGTTTGCTCTTTTTGGCCTTTTGTTTGGCCCAAACGAGGGTACTGCCCTGCACATCTTCTGCACGCTGGTGTCTTATTTCTCACTTTCTCGGTGCACAACTGGCTGGTCCTGGCCGGTCCTGTCCGTGCATTTTTGCTCCCAGCCGAGCCAGCGAGCCAGGCGTATGGTCACGTTGAAGGAAGCTATTCTGCTGGGCTGTGGGAATGTGGAGGCGAAGCAAGCAGGTCCCCCAAAAACGGGTCCATCTCGTCCATCGTCAAGTCTATGTTTATCCTCTGTGCAGAGGATGAGTGGGAAAGGGACGTGCTGGGGGCCTGGCCGAGGGAAGGAGAAAAAAAAAAAAACGCCTTTTGCCAAGCGCGAGCATTGCGAGCAGTGCATG
This sequence comes from Sporothrix mexicana, assembly GCA_021396375.1. Lineage (NCBI taxonomy): Eukaryota > Fungi > Ascomycota > Sordariomycetes > Ophiostomatales > Ophiostomataceae > Sporothrix > Sporothrix mexicana. Next base: position 121,036 of record WNYC01000080.1, on the reverse strand, counting down.
GGTTGTTGAAGCTATTTCCCTTGTCATTCGTCTCCTTTGCTGTGCTTCCTTTGTCGAACACGGAGAATACGCAGGGCCTCGTCTTTTGCATATAATTCTGGCCAAGCCCTCAGATCTTGGCCATTCTTACTTTTGCTTCTTTTTTGCCATCTTCATCTCATCATCGTCTGTTCTTGGCTTGTGTCCGGTCCTTGGCTTTTCTTGTCCTGCATGATCAGGAGAAGCTTGTGTGTCGATTTCTCACTTCTTTGCTCTTTACATTTTCCTCATTAATTTCTCACACACACACACAATGAAGGCCTCAGCACTGTGGGCTTCGGCCCTCTGCCTCCTCGGCAGCGTGTCTGCGGTGACCGGCAGAAAGGTGACCTCGTTCCCCAAGCCGCCAGGCATTCACGCCTACGACCACCCGGACGCCAAGTCGGCCGGCATCATCGACGGCACCTTCGACCAGCCGCTCGACCACTACGACCTGTCCAAGGGCACGTTCTCGAACCGCTTCTGGTTCAGCACCAGGTACTGGAAGGGCCCTGGCTCGCCCGTCTTCCTGTTCATGCCCGGCGAGTCGGATGCCAGCAACTACCTGGGCTACCTCAGCAATAACACCCTCCCCGGCCTGTACGCCGAGGTCTTTGGCGGTCTCGTCGTTATTCTGGAGCGTGCGTCCTCTCCATCCCTTTGAATGTCATGTCCCTTTTCTTTCTGAATGCTAACTAACCCGCCCGTATAGACCGCTACTGGGGCGAGTCCGTTCCTTTCGACACCCTGACAGCCGAGACCATGCAGTATCTCGACCTGCCGCAGGCTATGATGGACGTCGCATATTTTGCAAAGAACGTGACGTTCGACCTGGGCGGTGATCTAGGCACCAACGACAACTCGGACAACGCGCCCTGGGTCCTGATCGGCGGCTCGTATCCCGGAGCCCTGACGGCCTGGATCCAGCAGAAGGAGCCCGGCGTGTTCTTTGCGCACCACGCCAGCTCGGCCGTCGTCGAGACCATCAGCGACTTCTACACGTACTTTGCGCCCGTCGAGGAGGCCCTGCCGCGCAACTGCAGCGCCGACGTCCGCGCGGTCATCCAGTACGTCGACCACGTCCTGACCTACGGCTCCGACGACGACATCATGGAGATCAAGGACTACTTCGGCCTCGGCATGCTCGACCACCACGACGACTTTGCCGTCCAGGTCTCGTACCCGCTGCGCCAGTGGCAGGAGAACGAGGCCTATGTCCAGGCGTTCTGCGACTACCTCGAGACCACCGGCGAGACGCACATTGTCCTGTCCAACCCCCACGGCGTCGGCATTGCCACGGCGCTCCCGCTGTACGCGTCCTTCATCAACCAGACGCGCGGCTCCGTCTGCGCCGGCAGCAAGGGCACCGCCTGCAACACGTACGTCAACACGGACGAGTTCAACGACCCATCGGACTTTGACGGCAACCGCCAGTGGAACTGGCTGCTGTGCCACAACCCCTTTGGCTGGTGGCAGGTCGGCCCCAACGAGACCGACGGCACCAACATCATCTCCCAGTACGCCGACGTCAACTTCTTTGCCCGCCAGTGCCCGCTGCTCTTCCCCACCATCAACGGCTACTCCTCGGGCTGGGCCGACGGCTACACGCCCGAGCACCTCGATCTCTACACCGGCGGCTGGGATGCCGACTACAAGAAGGTCCTCTTTGTCAACGGCGAGGTCGACCCCTGGCGCTCCGCCACCGTCTCCTCCGACTTCCGCCCCGGCGGCCGCCGCCAGGGCACTGCCGACGCCCCGATCTGGGTCGTCCCGGCCGGCAACCACTGCCCCGAGATGCTTCTCGAGGCCTACGAGGGCGCGCCCGACCTGTACACGGAGATCTTTGCCACCATGAAGGACTGGCTGGCCGAGTGGGGGAACTAGGTGCTGAGCAGTGTCTAGTTTTGGTTCATGATTTTGATTTTATTTTCTCTTCTCTTTTCTCTTTTTTCTTTATTCTCTTTTCTTCATTCTTCTGTTTACCTTTACGGTGCATCATGCATGGCGTTTGCAGTGTCTTTTGGCTTTTGGCTTTTGTCTTTTAATTTGTTTCTTTACGACCTGGATATCCTTTGGGAAAAGAACTCCGCCTGTTTTGTCTAGATTTCATAAACATAATACAAGGAGCGAATCTACATTCACACCACAAGTACGAGCTATAAAGCGTAAGACTATACTTTTTACTGAAGAAGCAAAAAAAGAACTAAATGTATCAAAAATGAAAGCCCCAAACGACAAAAAAACGTACAGCAGCGGGTATTCGCTGGTCGTCACCGACCCAACTACTAATCCGCCGATTAATGGTTTGACTAGGGGAGAGCGGACGGGATCCCGTATTTTCCATTATCTATGGCCGTACGTGGAAGATGTGCATCGTAGTAGAGGTTAAATATGGTGGCTGGTTAGAACAACAGTAAACAACGAAAACAAGTTCCTGGGACGACCCCTTCTTAGATACACAACGCCACCTTATCTCACACTCTAATTTATATCACGTCTCTTCAAACATCATAGACACTCGCTTTTATTTTGAAAACCCCTTTTCGTATTTTAACTGTTTTTATTTGATTTATTTGCTCCTTGATCCTCTTGCCATGCTCCATGCTTACCTTTCTACACCTTATGCCGTGGTTTATCCCTTTTCACTTTACATCTCGTACTTTCCCCACCCTCTCCTCCTCTTTTGCGTAATGCTACCAAATATACAAATGCCGGTATCGTGCTTGTTGAATAAATATGTCACCAAAAAATATGAAACCGCCTCCTCGAGGCCCACTCAAAAGTTCCCCGCATTGGGTATCTTTTCATATCTTTTCTCCCCCATCTTTACCATTGTCGTCTATATCTCCCGACATCCATATATCCCTCATCGCCTCCACCTCCACCTTAACCGGTAAACCGGAACCGCGCCGCCTCCAGATCGCCCAGACCGTCACGCGGCGCCACATACCGCCGCCGGTATGAGTTTGTAAAGTCTTGCAGCAGCGCCCGCACCTGCCGCAGCCCGCCCTGGCCCTGGTTCTGCAGCCGGTCCTGGATCTTCGCCACCAGCCGCTGCACCTCTGTCGGCGACACCGTCCCTGCCGGCAGCATCTGCAGTGTCCGCTCGACCCACATCGTCGTCTCCGTCGGCAGCAGCTCAAACATGCTCAGCAGCACCCCGCTGCCGTCGGCAAAGCAGTCCCGTGGGAACGTGATCATCATGCCCGCAAGCACCTGCTTGACCAGCACCTCGCCGCGCACGGCCAGCAGCTGCTGCACAATTGCCTGCAGCTGCTGCCGCATGGCCGAGCCGTCGGCAGGCAGGTCCGCCGTCGACGACGCCGGGTTGGTGCTGCCGTACGTCAGCAGGTCGCGCAGGTAGTGCAGGGTCGCCGACAGGGGCTCGCGCTGCTCGAGCGCCAGTGCCGAGATGGCGGCCTCGAAAATGGGCGTGAAGAGGGCCGAAGGAATGAGGCGCTGCGGGTAGAACAGCAGGGCGTCGACCAGCAGCCGGAAAAAGTCTTCAATAACATCGGGTAGCTCGGCCGGTGGTAGGTCCGACATAAAGCGCAGCACGCTCGTAGCCTGCGACTCGAAGAAGACGTAAATGTTCTCGGTGATCTGGGCATCGACGTGCTCGCGGTTCTCCGAAAACTCTCGGAGAATCGCGCCCGTCACCCACAGGAAACAGCCCTGCTTCGACACCGTGAAGCCCTCGGCCAGCTTGTTGGCCATGGGCGCCAGCAGTGGCGTCATGTCTGTGCGGTACGAGATAACCATGAAGCGCCAGCAGCGGCAGACGCGTTCGCAAATTGGCGTAAAGTTGAAAAAGTTTTCGAGCACGGTCGACAGCACGTGGAACACTTCCTGCCAGTACTTGACGGCCGGGTTCTCCTGGCCCTCGGGCACATAGGGCACCACAATCTGGACAAACGTAGTGATCAGTTGCAGGTGGTCAGCCACGGCCAGCTTGCCCTCCTCGGTCGTCGCCGCGTTGGCCTTGCGCATGAGGCGCTCGATTAGCGGGTCGACGTAGAGCTTGAGCAGCTTATGAATGTCCTCGAGCTTCTGGACGGCGACAACGCTTGCAACACCCTCCGTGATCTCCTCTTGGCTCATCTCGGGCAACTTATCCAAGATCTGGTCGTAGAACTGCTGCATCTGGATGACCTGTCCGCTCAGCAGTTCACGGCAGTCCGTGCAGAAGAACTTGATCGCCTGCGCGGCGGCCCGGATAATCTCCTTGGACTCGCTCTGGAACGACGATACAATATAGTTGAACTGCGGCTCCAGGAATTCGGGGTGCTCCGAGGTCCACTCTGTGTAACGACCAAAGATCATAATTGTGGCGAATCGCAGCTTCTCGTGGTTCGGGATCTGCACCAGCAACGGCATCAGCTGCGGCAGAATCGTGTCCTCCTTCTTGCCCACCATGCGGCCCATTGCGCGCATAGCAAACAATGGCGCCTCCAGCTCTTGCCAATGCGGCACACTGGTCGGTGTGACGAGGCTAGCGTACTTGGCCATCCACGACTTGATCGCATCCAGCACCTTGGTCAAGCACTCGGTCACGCCCAAAACCTCACACGCGTCCTTAAGGGTGTCGCCCATGTGGTGGCGGAACTCGCGGAACTTTTCTTCCTGCTCACGGTCGCCGTCAAACAGATCGAGCGTCGCATTTGTCGCAGTGCTGCTATCAGCAGCTGCCACGGCAGCAGCATCCTCCTCGTCTGGCCGCGGGTACTGCAGGCGGAGGAGCATGATGTCGACCAGCTTGGCATAGACGTCGACGAGCTGCAGACGCGATTCGATATACCGTTCCAGCACCAGGTATTGTTTGAGTTCGTACCAGAATCCAAACGTGTACTTAATGACGTCACATTCCTTGTCGAGAGTGGCGCACTCAAGTAGCGCGTCGATGAGCGGGCGGAAGTGCACGGGCTCGCGGGCAATAGCGACGACCCACGAGTCAGCTGCGTCCGTGAAGAGAAGCGTGAGGAACTTAAAGCTTTCGGCATCCTCCTCCTCGGCGTACTTGCGAATGTTTGGCCGCAACTCGATGATCTTGGGCAGGAGGGTCTGGATGGTTTCGAGGTTGTCGTCGACGTCGCGTGTCTCGCGACAGATAGTGCCCAGACAGTCGGTGGCGGCCTGGATCGTCTTTTCGTCGCCAATGGCCGAGATAATGACATTCAACAGAGGCGAGTTGACAATGCTGGTAACGGGGACTTCACGCAGCCACGAGGTAATGGTGTCGAGTAAAAGGGGACCGTTTGCAGCGGCGACTAAAAAAAGTACGGTCAGTAAACGGCGCATCTGAAAGGAGTTTGGGACCCGAGGATGTGCTCACGGTGAGATTGTGAATAGGTTGTCAGCAGCGTAATAACCTCCTCGGCGTTGTCGCTCAGCAGCTCGTGTGTCCGGTCAGCCAGCTCCTCCTCCGACAGTGTGATTTTGCGGCCCTCAGTGACCTCTTCGGGTAGCACGCGCAGGAACTCGAGGATACAGGCATGGCTGTTGACGTCGTCGCCCAGTGCTCGTATCACGGTCGGCAGAACGTCTTTCCATTCGAGCATTTGGATGGCCAAAATAGCGAGACACACGCACAGCTGGACACGGACGGGGTTCGGGCCAGATGCAAACTTCTTCATAAGCAGCAGTACCTGGTCACGCAGCTCGGGTTGATGTGCGGGCTGGATTTGGGTGGTAAGGTCGAATGTGATCTGGAGGGTGAAAAAAGAAAAAGGTTAGAAGCGCCGAGGGTGTTAAACGCTGGTTGGCCGCGAAGAATGGATGAAGAGTAGGACGCCGGATACGGCGCAAAAGGGTAGAGTGGTCTCTCAAGACGGCGTTCGGGGTGGACGGCGTACCTTGCCCTTCAGCGTTGTCGCGGCAAACAGCATGGCCTCGGCCTCAACGGATGACTGCAGGATTGTGATTGTGACAGACCATGCGCTCTCCTGGAATCGAGTGTGTTAGTAGGAGGAATCGAACGCGCACAGAGCGCTGGCGTAACGGGATGAAGGTGACAAACAGATTTCTGGAAGCGCGTGAGGTAGTCCATGGCGGCGGTTTTCTTGCTGGCGTCGCTTCCACGCATCGTGGCCATTGCCGAGAGGACATTTTCGGGTGTAAACACCTCGGCAGCGCCATTTGACGCCATCGTGGGCGGTTGTTAGGTGGGTAGGAGAGTAGAGGCAGTCGCTTCAGAGCCGACCGAGGGGAGGAGTTCGGAGGTCAAGACGACGGGAGAGGTCGAGGGGGGAAGGCGGGTAAGGATCCAAATGGTGGCTGTGACGTTGAGCCGAAGAGACACTCGATGGTTGAAAAGAGTAGAGAGAACGTGACAATAAAAGAAGGCCGGCCGAAACTTCGTGTGTAGTCAGGCGCAAGACAGACAATAAACGCGGGCTGGCGATGTTCAAGACGAGGGCGACGAGGAAGTGAATGCGAAATGCGGCGAAAACGGCAACGAACGGCGCGGGGCAAAGGTCGTCGGCAATGCGAGCAAAATGCAAGGCGGGCCGACGGGTGAACAGTAGACAATGATGCGCAAGTGGGGGACAGCGATGAGGGGTGCTGCATGCGCGGTGGAAGAATGTCGCTCAGAGGTCGATGAAGATATTAGATGCAGAATAATTGCTTTGTGAAGAAAGGAGTCCGTAGATGGGAAACTAGAGGTCCTACTCGTTTGTGTACGTAGGTGCTTCCCTCTGACAGTTGTGATCCAAATTGGCAGCTACGGACCTCAGGCAGGAAAGTGCTAATGCCACCACACCCTAAAGCAAACAAACAAGAAAATTTTAGTAGGCAAGAGCAACCAGTGCAAGCGTGGAAATGGCCGCCACAATGCGTCTTTGTTGCCAGGAAGGTGGGGCTAGTACTGAGGGGCTAATGGGCAGAGGGAATACAGGCAAAAGGAGGGGTGCGGCCCTGTTCCAATGCCTGTTCGGTGGTAGCTCCCTCCTGTTTGTTCGCTAGAGCAAGGGTAGCCTGGTGGGAGGAAGATGCGCTGAATGGATAGTTACAGTGCATGCAGACCCCAGCCTTGCTTAGTCATCTGGATATGGACATCAATGTTTACCTTGACAGGTCCTGAAACATTCTACCTCATTGTTGCTTCATAACTTTGTGTCGTTTTATTTTCATGTATATGTATCTAGATTGTCGTGGTGGTTCCCGCTTCTGGTATTATGGCATCGCCGTCACCAGTGATGAGGCCGTCCAGCGGTTGATCGTGTGGACCTGTTGGGACAGAATGAGCAGGCATAACTTGCTCGGACAGAGCGAGGCCGTAAAGCCGTACAGCCTGAGATGGCGAAGGCGTTTCAGCTGCTATTTTGAGTGCGTAGCGGTGCAAGAAATAATCGTAGAACCCCCGGCCGTGGCCGCATCGGTGAATGCGCCTTGTTTCCGGATGGACGTCAAATGCGACGCCGGGCATCAATATAAGATCGAGGGCGGAGAGTGCTGGCGTTTCCTCTCCTTCGTGTTGTGTCTGAGAAGTCTCTTGTGAACCGTCGCCTAGTACACGGACTCGTGTGAGCACGCTGCTTGCCGACACACTCGGAATGCCCCAACGATCGCGTTCCAGTGCCTCATAGTCTGCCACGTCGTGCAGCTGCACCATGTCCATGACGCGTGACGGGACATAGCCGCCGGTCTTCATTGTTGCTGCCGGCTTGTGCAGATACGGCACAAACACCTGTTTGCCGGCTGTGAGAGCGTGTCGTACAATGGCGTCAGTTTGCACTTCGGCGGCTGGCATTGATAGAAAAATGCCAACACGGCGCGCATCGGCATATGGTGGGAATCTCGACAGGGCACCGTAGATCGCTGCACTCTGTGCTTCCACCGCGGCCATCGGAAGAGAGCTCAGCCGTTGCTTCATTTGGGTCCGAAGTTGAGTTTTGGCCAAGGCCAATGCAGGCGTTGCGCCAAGGGCGGCGCTTGGCGTCATCGTGCCGTCTGAGTTGTGAGGTGACTGGGTCATGGGGAAAATGCGACCGCTTTGCACCTCTTTAGGACGGCGTGGTGGATTGGATTTGTGCAAGGTTGTATGTCGTGTTCAAAAACCTGTGATGGTCGAGTTGTGATTTGGGCAAATTCGGTGCCTGCCGAAAATGTGTGTGGTTAGTTCCCGCTAAGCCCTGTTGGTTGGGAGTCAAATAGGCCTGCACGACACCTGTGGCCACCTGCACATGCCTGCATCAACCTGCATAAAGAGCCATGACTGTGGTTCCGACAAAATGGGACAGAACGACCCAGCCATGTGGCACGATTTACAACAATTGTTCCCGCCTTCTTTGACACCCCTCGTGCCTGCCTTTAAAGATTTCAAGAGAATAAAGTGAGCTCAATTGTGCCTGCTTGGCAGGTGCTACCCATTGGAATAGAACGGACTTGCCTGAAATCTCGACCTGGTGCATTAGTGTGGCCCATCTCCAGCGGTATCAACACAAATGCCTTCAATTCACCTTCCGACATTTGACGCCACCCACTTTACAATCCACCACGATCTCAGACATTTGGCCGAACGAAGGCCCAACCCCACGCCATAGATACCCGGATTTGCCTCGTCGAACATCTGATAGTTCGTGGTGCGTCAATTGGCTACCCGCATCCTCCCTGTGAGGTAGTCTATCTTGTCGACCCTCCTTCTCGCGTCATCATCTTTTTTGGCCTTTCTTTTCTCATGCATGCCGTACATCGTCTCATTCTTTGTCTTTTGAACCATTCCCGGCCTCGTCCTTTTGATTTACATCTTATTCCTCCCTGCCGCCTGACCGCAATCAATAGTTTTGACCACACGTTCACCTTGCTCTAGCGGTACTTTCCTCTCCACCACCTATCTCCATTCTTTTTCTCCGCACCCACACGATGGCAATGTCAAGGTACTCCTAAGTTCTATCGTTTTTCGCGCCACGGCCGCCCGTCGATCGACCACGCTCTACCCCAAAACTGCCACCTGTCGCTGCGGCAGGTCCGCTGGATGCCGTCTTCTTCTCCCACTGCGGATTCGACGCCGCCGCTTCTGCACGGGTTTAGCTTTGATCAACAGCAGCCTCCTACTGCGGGCGGTGCTTCGTTAATGTCGACAGCTGAAAGCCCAGTCACAGACGTCGCAAATATCCCTTCCACGACCCTTTCTGGCCCTTCGCTCTCGCCCTCTGCCCCATCCACCTCACTTATACCACCATCCACTACCTCCCTGCCTCCCTCGACCTCTTCTGACGCATTTTCTTTTATTCCTCCTGCCTCGTCCACATCCTCCTCCTCTGCGTCTCCCTCTCACCATCTGTCACCTGCTCCTCCTGTGTCCAGCACACCACATGGCCAGCCAGTTCTCGACACGGCCCCGGAGGAGACAGTCGACAGTCTCGACACCCTCAATACTACCAGACCGACTCGACCCGACGACGGCGATCCCATGACAAGAAAACCTCCACCGTCGCTGCGCTCGTCGCCGAGCTTCCACAGCCCGTCCTATGGCGCTGTGTCCGGTGCCGGGTCCGGCACTTCTTCGCCTACGGATGTGGGAACTACGGCAGCGACACCTACCGAACAAACTCATCCTCAACCAGAGACGGCCGGCCCTCCATTACGTCGCAACTCGACCAACGTCACCAGCGCCAGTGCTGCCTCGTCACGGCATGCCACCCTGCGGCGAAAGCGGTCCCAGGCCGTATCCTTGTTTGCTCAGTATGACGCCGTGACAGGTGGTTCCACGCGGATTCCTCCACCCGAGCTTGAGGTGGAGGCAATGCTCGCTGGTTTGGGCAGTACTCGCTTTGACGCCGCTGGTACGGCAGCAACTGTGTCGGCTGCGCCGAGCGAGGCCAGTTTTGACAGTGACGGAATGGACGATGACGATGACGATTTAGTAGACGGGCTCTCGGGGAGCTATTACATTGGAGACGATAGTGCGGTTGACGATGCAGGTTACCCGATGCTTCGAGACGTCGATGGACACAGCATCGGCCACGGGTCGGGTTATGGCGACGATAGAGAAGGCAGTACGGCCGGAAGCGAGGAAGCAGGTAAACCATCAGCTACACGGGACCCGTTTGCCGGTGATGGTGAAGACGACGGTGACGCCGCAACTTCCAATCCACCCGACAACTCGCCTTTTGCGCAAGTTCGTGCATCCGTGGCCCCAGTCGACAATATCCTGCTCTCCATCACTACACCACGCATGTGGTTCCTCTCTACACTCTTTTCTGTCCTCGGATCATCCACCAACCTCTTCTTCTCTCTTCGCTATCCCAGCGTTGCAATCACACCCGTTATTGCCCTCCTTCTAGTCCACCCACTTGGCCTCACATGGGATCTTCTCCTCAAACGTGCCGACGACCCACCCGAGGAGTTCGTCAATGGTGCGCTCGTACGCAACTCGGGCCAGCACGCTCGCCATATCCGTGGCCGACTAGGCCGCATCCGCCTGTGGTTGTCCCAAGGCACATGGAATGAAAAGGAACACACCTGCGTCTATGTGAGCAGCAATGTGTCGTTTGGTTTCGCCTTTGCGACCGACGTCATCGTCGAGCAGACCCATTTCTACAAACAAGACGTCAGTATCATGTATCAGCTTCTGCTGATTGTGTCGACACAGATTCTGGGCTACACATTCGCCGGCCTCTCGCGTCGCTTTTTGGTCCGGCCCAGCGGTATGATCTGGCCATCGACGCTCATGTCGGCAGCCATGTTTGCAACTCTTCACAAAGAGGAGAACAAGCCCGCCAATGGCTGGAAAATCAGCCGCTGGAACTTCTTTTACGCCGTGTTTATCGGCGCATTTGCATTTTACTTCATCCCGGGCCTACTCATGCCGGCCCTGAGCTACTTCAACGTCATTACATGGTTTGCACCAAAGAACATCGTTGTGGCCAACCTGTTTGGTGTTGTGTCCGGCCTCGGTCTGTTTCCCGTGACGTTTGACTGGGCACAGATTGCCTACATCGGTTCGCCCCTCCTTACACCGTTCTGGGCCGCTATGAATGTGGTTGGCGGCTTGGTTGTCGTCATGTGGATCATTGCCCCGATCGCCTACTACAGCAACTGGCTCTATTCGTCCTTTATGCCCATTCTCTCGGCATCAGTGTTCGACAACACCGGCCAGGTCTACGACGTCAGCCGCATCCTGACACCTGACTTTATGTTCGACCGCGAGGCCTACAGCAACTACAGCCGTGTCTTTTTGCCCATCACCTATGTTCTTAGCTACGGTGTACAGTTCGCAGGACTTGCTTCGCTGTTGACGCACACGGCCTGTTGGCATGGCAAGGACATCTGGCGTCAATGGCGCCAGTCGCTGGATGAGGCCAAAGAGCTAAAGGAGGCGAGCAGGCGAGCAGCGAGTATGAGTTCTGGTCGAAGCCGCGAGGGCGTGTACCAGCCAGTTCCTAGCAGCGCACAAAATGCGATTGACGACGACGAAACCGATGTCGACAATCCGAGCGCCGCTAACCTCGCGTCCAATGCTGTGCCTCTTCAGTCTGCCTCCAGCCTTAACAACATGAGCGACTCGAACATCGCCGGCCTCATGAGCCACGAAGATGTCCACAACCGACTTATGAGGCGATATCGTGATGCACCAATGTGGTGGTACTTTGTGACTTTTGTTTCGATGACCGCCGTTGGCATGTTCCTTGTTGAATAGCAAGTCACCACCTTCCCAGATACGTATTTTTTGTTCCCCAAGCTAACCCTTTTAGCTATCCTATTCACCTGCCGTGGTACGGCCTGTTACTCGCCTTGGGTATCTGCACCATCCTGTTCATCCCGATTGGCATTATCATGGCTGTCACAAACCAGCATGTCAGCATTTATCTGATCTGCCAACTGGTTTGCGGCGCTGTGTTCCCCGGCCGCCCCGTTGCGAACATGGTCTTTGTCACCTACGGCTACATTTCGTCGGCCCAGGGCATCAAGTTCTGTGCCGACCTCAAGCTCGGCCACTATATGAAGATTCCGCCTCGTATTTTGTTCAAGGTCCAGATGGTTGCTACTTTGGTTTCGTCTGTGACTCAGATTGCGGTGCTCAACTGGATGTTTGGCAACATTCCCGGACTGTGCACATCCGAGGCGCTTAACGGCTTCATCTGCCCTATCGCTCGTGTGCACTTTAACGGATCGATTCTCTGGGGTGTCGTAGGCCCTGGCGAGTTCTTTGGGCCCAACGCTATCTACCGCCCTTTGGTTTGGTGTTTCTTGATCGGCGCTATTGCACCAGTTCCTCTGTGGCTCTACAGTCGCCATCGCCGAGACAGTATTGTCCGCAAGATTAACCTGCCCATCCTTCTGGGCTCGCTCGGCTGGATCCCGCCGGCGACGGGTCTCAACTTTTCGGTGTGGGCGCTCGTCTGCTACCTGTTCAACCACTTGGTCAAGCGCCGGGCTACGGCCTGGTGGGCCAAGTATACCATGACTCTGAGCGCAGCGCTCGACGCAGCGCTCGCCTCGGGCATTGTTGTCGTTTTCTTTGCCTTTATTTACTCGGGCCTCGCCGACAACTTCCACTGGTGGGGCACCGAGGTGTATCGGCAAGGCTGCGACTGGCAGGCCTGTCCTTTGCAGACCGTGCCGGAGGGCCAGCACTTTGGCCCCGAAACTTGGTAAATTTTTTTTTTTTTTGGACATTTTTAATTGATTTTCTCAAGCCGCATTTTTGGACACTTTTTGGATATACGAACACGGATGGCATTTTGGATACATTTTTCGCCTGATTTATCGGTCGAGCTTAACATGCATATACGGAGTATCACAGGTGGTCGGGCCAGCACATTTATATTTTGAAATATACTATTAAAACATACTACTTTACTGAACTGCAACTACTTTGAACGACGAATTGATATCAGATAAGTGGAAAAAGAAAACAAAAAGATCGGGTATAAAACATGAAAGTGCAAGCTATGCAAAGCGCATGCTATGAGCAAACAAACGAAGGAAAAGAGATAGGGAATAAATCAAAAAATGATATGGGTATCACAAGAATATATGAGGAAGAGGAGGAGGAGGAAGAGGAGGAAAAGAAAAAAGACGCAACGCAATGCCGAAACTCGATAATCGTATAACGAAGGCGAGAAGAAAATGCAGAAAAACGACGAATAAGAGGTCGCCCACAAAGGAGCTATGAAAAAGATGAGTCCTAACGATCATGAGATGCAAGAAAGAGGAAAAAATGAGCAAAACGAAAGACAGAGAAAGACTAAGAAAAGACATCAGCTAACAACGCAGGACTCTAGGTCACCAGCGAGGTTTTCGACTCATCATGCTTTTCTTCCTCGTCGTTCCCATCCTCGTTCTCATCTTCGTCTTTCTTCTTCTCCTCCTCCCTCTTCATCTTCTCTGCCTTCTTCTTCTTCTTCTTCTCCTTTTTCTTCCTCTTGGCAGAGAGGGCGTTCATCCTAACTCGTGTATTGTCAAGCTCGGCACGCTGGGCGGCGGACAAAGCGCCGGTGGATGACCCTTCGCCGGCGTTGTCGGGCACTTCGTTGGGCTTTTCGTCGGTCTCTTTGGCAGGTTCTTCGGTAGTCTCTTCGGCGACGTCTTCGGTTGTCTCCTTTGAGGCCTCCTCGTGTGTCTCTTCACATGCCTCCTCAAGAGTCTCTTCGGGCTCTTCAGTTGCTTCTTCAGGCTCCTCAGTCGCCTCCTCGGTCACCTCCTCAGTGGCCTCCTCAAGGGCTGCTTCGTTGGGAAGAGAGTCATCCAGACTTGAAGACCGCGGAGTGGATTCGTCGAGAGAGGGATCTTCTTGACCGGAAGTCCCCGTAGTAGAATCGTCGGTTGTTGACGCGACACCGGAGGCCACTACTGCATCAGGCTCGGCCGTGGAAGGGCAGTCTTCGGAAGGACTGTGGACATTGTCGGAGACAGGCGAGCTGGGCCTTTTGTCAGAGACATGATTTTCCAGCGCCTCGTCGTTGTCTTCCACTCCGCCGTCCGCGACCTCATCCTCTACGAATCTCACAGATTTTGTGGTCTTGCTGCCCACGTTCAGAACGCTCTGCAGATCATCAAGTTCTTGCAGATAACTCTCGTAGGATCGCTCAGTCCTTCTCATCGAGGACGTTTCGGGAGGCCTGGCTGGGGGACTGGGCAGTAACGGCACCCTGTCTTGGCCTGAAGGGCCTGCCTCGCCGAAACCATGGAACCGCGGGTCGTTGATGTCCACATCACAAGCCAGGTCGGCATCCGTCTCTGTTTCGTGTTGTCTCGAGGCGGCCGCGGGCGCATAGACCATCTTGGCCTTGCCTCGTCTCTTGGCCAGTCTGGCGGCAAGTCTGGCGGCACGGCCGTCTCGTCTCGGCACGGCCTGTTCCTGCTCTGGCACAGCATTTTCAACAGCGGGCTCTTCCATAGCGGGGGCGTCTTGAGGAACAGATCCCCATTCGCTGACCCGCAAGCCGTCCAGTCTTGCTGCAAGGTCACCAGTCCAAGCGGCAAGCTCAGCGATGTGGGCGGCATAACCATCGTGGACACAGTAGGCGATGGGATTCCACAGCCCGAGCGTCCACCCGCGCAATCTCTGGAAGCCCTTGGTTCTCCGTATCGCGGCGTCCATATCCTCGCCCAGCCCGCGAATACGCCAAAGCACACCGCGTCTGAGGAGGAAGACGGTAGTCAGCCCGAACGCACGTCTCATGGGCGTCTGGCCGCCGATCTGAAGCATGGGGCAACACATGGCAACAACCTCATAGGCGGCACCGAATCCGAGACACAGCTTGAAAAAGAGACGCCAGGGGAACCAGGAATCCCAGTTGTGGCTCCGGTTGCCGTGGGGCATCAGGCGGGGGGCCCCTTTGCCCTTCTCCCAAAGCAGCACAATGACCTCGTCGATGCTTGGGGACGGCGCCTCGGTGGACGCATCGGCCTGGCTGCCCTCGAGGCCGCCCTTGACGGCGTCGGGCACGGCCAGGTGCTTGTGGTTGTTCTCAAAGGCCATGCGGCCGCCGGTGGCCGTGAGGTCCAGCAGGCCGGTGTTGCGGTGGCGCACATAGGCCTGGATGACCGAGCCATCGGGGAGCACGCTGGTCTCCAGGATGCGGTAGGTCTGCCGCTTGCCGCGCCAGTCGATGGCCGCGGGGTCGTTGGGGCGCTGCGGGTTCTCGAGGAACACGTTGAGGGCGTCGTAGTAGGCGCGCTGGTTCTTGTACTCCTGGTAGCGGGCGGCGAGGCGCGTGCCCGCAAACTCGCGCTCCTTGTCGCCGAAGTCGACCTCGCCGTGGCGCTCGAGCGGGTGGATGCTGAGCCCGGCATAGTGCGTCAGGCTGTGGCCGTTGACGAGGACCCAGCCGTTGGGGAAGACGAATCGCTGCAGGAAGCTGTCGGGGCCCGCCACGTCGGTGACCTGATGGGCGGCGCCGACGTCAAAGCCGTGCCAGGCGCGGTAGTTGTGCATCACAAAGGGGCGGGTGCCGCCGTTGTACTGGGTCATGCGCGCCAGCTGGCGGGCGAACCGGGAGCCCTGGTCGGCGCCCGACTGCCACAGGTTGCCATACTGCGCGACGTCGGCGGGCGAGTAGTAGCTGGGGACGAGGCGCATCCTGACATCGGGCAGGCTGTTGGCGGCGCAGCGGAACATCTGTTCTTCCCAGCCGGGCTCGGGGTGCGCGCCGCGGTAGAAGGCGGCGCGGTTGGCCTTGTACACGGTGTTGATGGTGTTGCCGCGCAGCGACGTGCGCAGACAGTCGAGATTCGACACGCGGTGGGCGAGGTCGGCCGCCATCAGGACGATGCCGCCGCCAAAGGAGGTCGGCAGCAGGTCGCCGACGGCCCTGTTGACGAAGCGCGCGTCGAGGCCGCTGGTGGAGACGGCGGCGCCAAACGTGCTGAGCTCCCAGGCAAACTGGTTGTGCAGCGTCGTGCCGTTGTGGAAGGTCCAGTCGGACCAGGGGTCGCTGGGGAAGCCGAGCCACAGGTTGTGGTCGTACTTCCAGGACGCCTGGGCGGCCGACGACGTGGCGTGCGACAGGTCGGCGGTGGGGACGAGGCCGCGGTGCTCGCGCAGCTTGGACACGAGCCGGCGCATGTCGGGCACAAAGACGTCGTCGTCGATGAGGCCATACATGCTGATGTGCCAGGCCGGGTAGCGCTCGATCGGCGGGACCTCCTCGAACGTCTTGCCGTCGACCTCCTTGACGACGGGCGGCCGCTGGGGCATGTTCGGCCGGCCGTCGCCAAAGTTGTTGGCGTTGTAGTCCTGCAGCCAGAGCAGCATGTTGGCGTAGCGGATGCTGGCGGCGTCGGGCACCACCGGCAGCGGATGGGTGTCCTGCGGCCCGCCGCCCACGCCCTCGGCCTCGTGGCCCCAGTCCTCGACGAGATCGAAGAAGATGCCGCTCGCCTCGAGCAGCTTGACCACCGTCTCCGTTTCCTTGCCGCGCGGACGGTGCAGCGACACGTACAGGAACGCGCCGTTGGAGTTGCCCTGGCCGTCCGTCAGCCAGCGCGCCCAGTCGTCGATGGCCGCAAAGTCGTTGTTGTGCAGGCGCGAGTACGTCGTGGAGACGCCAAACATGACGCCCGAGGCATCGAGCGCGCCGGGCCGCACAAACGGCAGGTCCGGCGGCGCATCCGGGTATCTGCGCAGCCGCTGGCCCTGGGGGACCGTGCCGCCCGGCATCTTGCCGTCGACGGGCTCGTTGAGCAGGCTGGGCGGGCCCGGATCCGGCCGGACGCCGCGGCCGCTCACGGGCAACGCGATGCGGCCAAGGGGCAGGCTGGGCAGGGGGTGCGACTTCTGGAGCGGCGCGGGGGCCGACGTGTGGTCGAAGAGGTGGGCGTCCGCGGACTTGTCGAGGTAGTTGAGGAACGACTCTTTGCGTTTGTCGTAGTCAAACTTGGTGTACGCGATGTCGGTGCCGTTGTTCGAGATGACGTACACGTCCTCGTCGTGCACAACGGTCAGCTCCTCCACAAAGTCAAAGACCCGCACAGGCTCGTTCGGGCTATTGGTCTCGCCGACGGTGAAGCCCGCGCTGTTGCCGTGGAAGCGCAGCGTGACCGGCTCGGCGCCGCTGATGTTGAGCGTCTGCTTGGCGCTCAGGACATATTCATAGACGGGCTGGTGGCGTCCGGGCGGGCTGTACATGACCCGCGCGAAGCCCGGCTTGACGCCCTCGGCGGTGTAGTTGTAATGGCCGAGAGGGATGCCGGCGTCAGGGGCGTCAGGGGCATCAGGGACGAGCGGCTTATTCTGTGTCATTGGAGGAGGAGGGGGAGGCTGGGGACCCTTGCTGCGCTTTGCCATGGGCTTGCGCGCGACGGCCTTTTCATACGCTTCCCGTTCGCCATCGACAAACTCGTCTGGAAAAGAGGGCCCGTTGTCTTTGGGGCGTTCTCGGCTGACTTTGTCTTGCTTCTGGTCTTGCTTCTGGTCCCGGATCGGCTGATTCTGCGCGGCAGGCAGAGACTGGACCAAGGAGCCAAGGGCGGCGGCCATGGCCTTTTCGACGGCGTGTTTGACCACCTCTTCCAAGTTCCCCGACATGTTCTGGGCGCTGGCCTGGGGGTCACCTTGCAGAACATCCTGGGAACCATTTTGGGAACCATTTTGGGAATCATTTTGCGAGAGACCTTGCTGCGTGCCCTTTTGGCCATTTTGGCCATGGCCAGCGGGCGCTTCCGCAGACGATTCCTCTTCGTATTCTTCCAGGGCGGTGCAGCTGCCAGAGTCCGAATCGCCACAGTCCAAAATGTACCCATGGTGGCCAAGGAATCCCTGGCTCATGTCCCGCGGGTCATCGTACAGGAAGCGGATGTCGCCGTCGGTCTCGAGGCGCACGGCGTCCATGTGCTCGGGACCGAGCTTGATGCGCCGGAACGCGCGCGCAATCTTCAAGACCTGGTTCCAGGCCCGCGGCTGCAAATCTTCATGCCGCGTTCTGTCCCGATGCCGTGCATTCGCCGCCTTGCCTTGCAGCGCCTTGACTGTCTGGACCCGCTTCATGTCGAGCTGGCCGTCGACAAAGGCCCAGTTCTCGGGCAGGTCCACGAAATACTTTTCGGAAAAGTCGTTGAGCGCCTGCCTGATCTCGTGCCTCGACATGTCGTGCAGCGCCCGCCGGCCGGGCGCCGCGATGCGCTGGAACCGCGAAAACGCGTCCAGCGGCTGGTCGACGGTCGTCAGCGACGGGGTGCCCAGATCAACGGGGAACACGGCGTTGGGGTAGCTGGGCTCGTTGTTGTAGGTCTGCGTGTCAAAGACGGGCTGGATGCGCACAGTCTTCACCCTGAGATCGCTGCCGAGGTTGTGCTTGTCGACGATAAAGTTGACAAAGTCGGCCATGTCGTCCATGCTGAGCTCATTGCGCCTGGCCTCCTTGGGCTGGGCCGTTTTGATGGCGACCTTGGCCGGGGGATTGGCTGCCGGCGGCGTGATATCGGCCGAAACAGGATCAGTGCGGCTGAAAAACTGGCCGTCCAGGTCGGCAAACGTGCCGTTCTTGAACAAGCGCGTGCCGTCGGGATAAAAGGTCGTGCCTTCCCCATCCACGAGTGTGGCATCGGGGTAGATGGTGGTGCCATTGTCGTAGACAAGCGTGCCGTTGAAAGGGATGGGCTTGGGATCCACAAACGTGGACGAGAGGTTGAAGAAGAGAGCCCCGTCCAGTGGCAGAGTCTCGTTGGCCATGGGATCCTTCTTGGGATAGTATAGCATGGCGCCGTTGGCGATGTTGCCGTCGTGGATCTCGGCCGGACTGCCGTTGACCAGGCGGTTCAGGACGAGTGTGCCGTTTGCAACCGTGCCGTTGAAAAAGGTGCTCTCTACAGTGTTGGCGTCGACAATCCTGCCGTCGACAAGCGTGCTTTGGAACTCGCCGCCGACAGCCGCCCCGTTGGAAAACGTGAGCCTCTTGAATGTGCCCGGGACAAATGCGTCGTTGAACAGCGTGCCGTTGACCAGATCGCCGCGCAAAAAGCGGCCCATGCGAAAGGTGCCGTTGCCAAGCGAGCCGTCGGCCATGTTTCCGTTGACGACTGTGCCGCTGACCACGGTCCCGTGGACCAAGACATTGTCGACGTAGGTGCTGTAGAGCATGGCGCCGTTGTCCATTCTTCCGTACACAATGGGCCGGGGGTCCAGAGACGGGATCCTCTTGTAGCGCAAGGAATCGTCATGGTCCACCCAGCCCTCTGTGTTGGAATAGTGAATGGGGTAGTCCGCCAGAGACGTCGGCATGAGCTTGCACTTGGGCTCGCAGGTCTTCTTCTTTGGCGGGAGCAGGAATTCCGGGAACTGAATTGGAGGCCCAGGAGGGAAACCGATCGGGAAGCCAGGGAACGGAGCTTCTTCCGCTTTGTCTGCAGGCGGGGATGGGGATAGAACCTCGGCGCCGACATTGGCATTACCATTGCCGCCAGGCGCCGTGGGAAGAGCCGACACTGGCCCTGAACCTGGCACTGAAAGAGCCGCGGCCCCCGCTGCGGCCAACTTTGCAATCGACCCGCCATGCGATGTCATATTCGGAGCCGGGACCATGATGACGTAGACGGTCAGGCACAATGCGACAAGAACGAAAAGCAGTCGCACGAAGCGGCAACGACGACGGGGCAGACGAGGCAGACGGGGCAGACGGGTTGGAACACAACGACAGAGCTGGGCCACCAGGAAAACGGGCGCCATGCACAGGAACGTGAAAAGGGTCTTGAGGGCGTTCACCACTCCGCTGCCAAAGGACGGCGCGCCTTGCGACGACGGTCCACCGCCGTACGCGTAGCTGACCGTGGGATCATAATCGGGCGGCGTATGGAGCAGATTGAGCGCTTGGTGCGGCGAGCTCGGGCCCTCGCCGTTGCCCAGCTCGAAATCGTTATAGCCGACAGCGCTGGGGGAGGGGGCCCGGCTGTTGCTGCGCATACGGCCGGAAAGCCAGCGGATGTGGCGGCAATACCGGTCGATGCGCAGATCAGCCTGCGAGCCGTGGGGATAGAGCGCGTCGACATGATCAATGTATCCGTCGATGAACCACAAGGACGGGAAGAAGAGGTAGGAGAGGATGGGGCGGATAGAAAGGTAGTACCTGGACTGATTGTGCACATAATATGTGTCGTTGGCCTCGGCCTTGACGAAGACGAAGTCGAAGCTGGCCAGAATCCAGATGATGAGGCGTCGGGGAGTGTGTCCCAACACCCACTGTGCCACAGGCATCTTTGCGGCTGTGGAGGAGCTTTGAACGCGGAAAGCGTGGAATTGGTCTTATTCTCAGACTATGAACCTGGTTGTCCGATATATGGTTACTATGGTCTCGAATAAAACGAATAAAACAACTGCGCAAATGCATTGGGAAAGAGATGCCCACCACGAAAAGCCAAAACCTGCAATCTCCTGGAGAAAAAGGAGACGCTCGAAAGAGATACCACTTTATGGTACCTGAAAAACTGAAAATTTTCACAGCGGTTTTGGGTGCAAAGTAATCAAAAGAATGTTCGCCGTTCCGTCTGAAGGAGGGTTCCGGGGCGTCGGAGAGTCGGAGATTGTGGAAGGAGAGATGCCGGGGCCGGTTTTGAAAAACGTCGGACCGCAGGGCGTCTCGTCGGAGGGACGAAATTTGATTGCACTGTTGGATTTCTTCGCAAAGAATTATGCCAAGTCAAATGCAACCCAAACAGTTGTATGGAATCGTGTCAGAGACTGAGATAGACCCTTAGGGGTGGCTGCGAGCCATAGTGTGCGGTGAATGGAGCGAAGGTTGTGAGAGTGTTGACGATGTGGAAAGGACTCACCAAACAGGAAAAAAAAGAAGACGCGCAAAAAAATCAAGCCACCAACCAACCAAGAAACCCTCTCAGAACGTGACTGCACAACACCACTACATGCCTATAGTGTGCTCTGCACTGCGCACAAAATTCACTTCTGCCTCTATTTCGGCGGCTTCTCCTTTCGATAAGGCGAAAATAGGGCAAATAGGGCAAGAACCGGCCCTATTTGGCTCTGACTACATGGCTCCAGGCACTGGCCCTTCTGTGAATTTGTGTCACTTGTTTTATTTCTGTCTACCCAGGGGACAAGGCTGATCAATCTTATTATGTCGCCCTGTGCAGCGTAAAGATGCCGTTCTCTACCCCCCTGCTGACGGTTTCTCTTGAAGAAAAGTCGAGGTGAATCGTCTCTCCGCAATTTTGGTAGGCATTCAGGGCCAGCTTGCAGATTCCAAGAAAAAACGAAGGAACCTCATTTTTCAGTCTGCTTGTGTACTTTATGGGCCCCTCCTCATGTACATGAAAATTTTGCAAGATGAAAGCTATCGCAAGAAGGGTCGGTACGGTTGGTGATGTTTACCATCAGGACGACTTACACACGTCGTCAACCTCAAGCGACCCACTTTGTGGAAGTGTCCAATAAGAAAGCAAGAGTGTATAAAGTGGGTCCCTTAAGTGGATCCTCTCCAGGTCGCCAAAAGAAAAAAAAAAAAGCTACTCCCCTGCAAACGAGAAAGAGGCATCGAACATCGAACATCATCTCGATCCAATCCGACATCCAACCTACACAGTACCTTTCGACCTCGCTGCGACACACTTCCCTCCTCCTTTCGATGCCGGTCTGTTTATAGCGCCACTCTTATATTAATGCGCTACACAGCGATACATCACGCGCTCTCTTCTTTGGCGCCGAATTCGCAGAGACTTTTGTACTTTCGTCCGAGCCATCGACAGACCACTACGCGCAGCATCCTCGTGTTCGAGACTAGTACGCCTGGTATTTGTCACGACCACAGCCAAAAGCCAGCTTGGGCGCGTCACCTGCACAGCCGCACGACCGGCCACTACTCATCTCCCGCAATGGCTTCAGAAATACAAGACGAAAACCTGCCCCAAGCGACCAACGGCGCAGACGGCGCAGACGGCTCCAGCGGCGCTGACAATGTTGTCGTCGTCGACGGTGCACGATACAAGACGGCCAAGGAGGGCCTTGCACGCATCTACGTGCCGCTGAGCGGAGGTGACCGGAAAGAGCGTCAAAACGGCGGCGGCGGGCCTGCTGTCGAGGACCATCCCCAGCAGGTTTTCTACAATCCCATCCAGCAGTTCAACCGCGATCTCAGCGTGCTGGCCATCAAGGCGTACGGCACAGCGACGATCGCGAAGCGCACAGAGGCTGCCGCAAGAAAACGTAAGGAAGCTGCGAGCAAGAAGCGCAAACGGCGCGAGGAGCGGAACCAAAACCAGCAAAACCAGCACAGTGCATCAGCAGCAAGCGCTGAAGATGCAGTCCCTGAGGAGACAGTACCCCAAGAAACAAGCAAAGTAGAGGTAGAAGCGGGGGTGGCAATCGACGGCGAGCGGCCTGCCAAGGTCGAAAAGAGCGCCGAAGGACAAGATGCAGCACAGGCCGTCACTGAGCTTGTATCCCGAGGGGGAGCCAGCATCGACAAGGAAAACGAGGCGACCACAGACACAAGCGCACCCACAGACGCAAACACGTCACAACAAACACCTTCCGCCCCACAACCGCCCAAGCTGCGCATCCTCGACGCTTTGTCAGCCACTGGCCTGCGCGCTCTCCGCTACGCCCACGAACTGCCCTTTGACGTCTCTGTCACGGCCAACGACTTGCTGGCTGCAGCCACAGAGTCCATCCGCCGGAATGTAGCAATGAACGGTCTGACAGACAAGATCGAGGTCACCCAGTCTGACGCGATGGCCCACATGTACACTGTCATTGCAAAAGACCTGGCGGCTGCTGCTGAGAGCCACGGGCCCAAGAACGCCGCCGGCGGTTTCTTCTCACGCTCCAAGCCAACGGCCAAGTACGACGTGATCGATCTTGACCCCTATGGCACGGGTGCCAACTTCTTCGATGCCGCCGTCCAGTCGGTCCGCAACGACGGGGGCCTTCTCTGTGTGACATGCACCGATGCGGGAGTCTGGGCATCCCAGGGTTACCCGGAAAAGTGCTATGCACTGTACGGTGGCGTGCCTATGAAGGGCGCTGCATCACACGAGGCAGGCCTGCGTATCGTGTTGCACGCTCTTGCTACCTCGGCTGCGCGCTATGGTCTGACCATCACGCCCCTTCTGTCGCTTTCGATTGACTTCTACTGCCGCGTCTTTGTCACTGTGAATCGCTCGCCCGCCAGCGTCAAGTTTTTGGCGGGCAAGACCATGGTCGCCTACAACTGCGACCAAGGATGTGGCGCCTGGACGACCCAGCCGCTCTTGCGCACCCACAGCCACCCCAACAAGAAGAACTCGGGAACGTTCTTCAAGTACACGTTTGCGGCCGGCCCCACGGCCGAGTCGCGCTGCGAGCACTGCGACACCAAGACGCACCTCGCCGGGCCCATGTATGCAGGCCCCATCCACCAGGCCGAGTTTGTCCAGCGTATTCTCGATGATCTGCCGCAAGTGTCGACCGATACATACGGCACTACGGATCGCATTCGTGGCATGCTCCAGACGGCCCTCGAAGAGATTATTGAACCCGAGTCGAAGCCTGACCCGAAGAAAGAGGACGGCGAGATGCCTGTGCCTCTGACGGGCGATGATGCTCTGGCGGCCGTCGACCCGGCCCCTTTCTTCTTTATTCCCACAAACCTCGCCAAGGCTGTCCATTGCTCGACGCCTGGCGAGGACGGCATCCGCGGTGCCATGCTGCGTCTCGGCTACCAGGTCACTCGCAGCCACTGCAAGCCCGGCAGCCTCAAAACGGACGCCCCCTGGACGGTTATTTGGGACATTATGCGTGCCTTTGTCCGCCAAAAGGCGCCCGTCAAGCGCGAGAACATCCGCCCAAACACGGCCGCATACCGTCTGCTGAAAATCAAGGAGGGCGAGAGCGAGGAGGACCCCGACGACACAAAGGAGGATTTCACCACAAACGCTGCCGGCAAGCAAGAGGCCATTGTCTTTGACGAGCAACTGGGCCGCCAGCTAAGTCGCAGTGGTGAGAAACTCGTGCGGTACCAGGTCAACCCGCGTGAGAACTGGGGACCCATGAACCGTGCCAAGGGCAAATAGGAGGCGAAGCTGAGATGACGAATGTAAAGATATGCATAATAGAACAAAAAAGGCACAAATAGAAGCATCAAGCATAAAGGCGTTTAATGTCAGAAAACAAAATGCCCAGCATTGAATTCCATTCACTTTACCCACGTAATGGTTCACTTGATCGCTCTTGCTTTACTAGCTGATCTTAGCCAAGATATTGGAAGGGACATTTGAATGTCATGGCAGACCATTAAACTCTTCTTGGGAAAGAACGATCAATGGTCGCAGTATAGAAACCCAAATGTCAAGAAAGAGCGATCGAACTTCCCTCGGAGCTCATAAGTCGACGTAATACGACGTAATTTGGCTGCAAACTACTTGCTTGTTAAAATCCCATTCTCACGTCTCACGCGTTGCCTTGTAAATGCTGCCGACCTGTACTCCTCATTCCTCTTTCTGCATGGCGATAACGCCATTCGGGCGCATTGCCCGTGAGCAATCGGCGCGATTATGAATTAATTGGATGCGCTTTTTTGCTTGCTTACCTGATATGGTAGGCGGCGAGGCAGCGTGTAACAAAGAGCTATTTGGATCGCACCTTCCTAGCAAAGAATAATGCTGAAATCCCCAAAACTGCACAATGGGAAGCCGCGACTCAGAGAAAATATATTAAACAGGCAGGAAGCTGCCCTACGATCAAAACAATCTCCCCCTTTTTTCAGAATCGCCAGGTTCCATTTCTTTATTCATTACATTGAAGAGTTGTTTGCCTTGGCATCCTGTTCGCTCGACAGTTCGGTGTCCGCTTATCCCCGTCTTACACCATTTTGGGATAATTGCGATTGCGATTCTGGATACATGCCTAGACCTAGAACTACCGCGTATTTCCAGGTACAACAAGCCCATTCATAATACAAATCACCGCCTCCGAATGACTCGATCTCGACAAAATCCAAAATCCAAAATTCAAAGTCTAAAGAATACATCCTCTTCATTTCATCCTCAAATCTATTACGCTCATGCTAGTCTCTAGTCCCGGTCCGCCGCAAATTAGTTGCACGCCATACAGACGAAAACACATCTCTACGGGCGAAGATGACGACTGCATACAGTGCGGCTACAGCCGGCACTGCATCAGCAGCGCCCGCATCCGCTGTGGCCTATGAGAACAGCGTGCTCAGCGTCTCCGAGGAGCGCATCCGCGAAGACGAGATCCTGTTCATCGTCCGCCGCCAGCAGAGGGAGGACTTGCCCCAAGAGTACCATGTGTGCTGGCTGCGCGAACCAGCGGCACCGCCGGCACCGCCGGCTTCATCGAGTGACGATTCTGCAACTGACCCCCCACCACCCCCCTTTGCTTTCCACACAACCGTGCTCGATGAATCAGCCGCACAAAAGATTCCTGAAGATGTCTTGAGGCGGCATCTGCTCGCAGACATTGCTCCCATCTTCCGGGAGGACAGTTCTTCCGCCAGAGGTTCTCCCGAGCCCTTACCCTCATCGCCCACAGCGCCCTCGTCGACTTCATCGTCTCTGCACGTGATCGTCTCGACACGGTCTGGCCTCGGGCAGGCGCAGGCATTCTACGATACCGTGTTGAAGCCGCTGCTCGGTGTCTTTGGGCTCACGGCTATCACAGCCTCTGGTGGTGAGCAGACTGTGCCCAAGGGCCAGAAATCGTATAACTTGCTCGTGACGAGCAGCTCTCGTTCCATCACCGAGTTTGCACATAGTCTACGGAAGCAGGCTGCCAGCAATTCCACAGATGCACCGGCTACTATCGTTTTGCTGAGTGGTGATGGCGGTGTCGTGGACCTGTTGAACGGGGTGGCCGAGCCGGGCGAGGACGCAGACTCTCGCCAGCTTCCGGCCATCGCTCTGCTGCCTTTGGGAACGGGCAATGCCCTTTTCCACTCACTCCACCGTCCAGACTACCTTGCTGCCGCCGCTGCTGCTGCACCCGCACAAGAAGGCAGTGATAAGTCGGCACCTACAGGCCCATCATCCTTTGTCCTTGGTCTACGTGCTCTTTTCAAGGGTCACGCCGCACCTCTGCCTAACTTTGAGGCCACTTTCTCGCCTGGCTCTCATACCGTCAGCTACTCTCAGCAAGAAGAGGAGGGCAAGGAAGGGAGTCTCAAGGAGCAGGCCGAGAATATCGAGCTGCTGCGCGGTGCCATTGTTGCTAGCTACGGCTTCCATGCCCAGCTTGTGTGGGAGAGTGACACTCCCGAGTATCGCAAGCACGGCTATAAGCGCTTCGGTATGGCCGCTCAAGAGCTGTTAAAGGTTTCGCACTCGTACGATGTCAATGCCAGCCTCACAGAAACAGGAAAGTCGGCGCCTCGTAGCCTTGGCCATCGCTTCAACTATATCCTGGCTAGCATGGTGTCCAACCTGGAAAAGACATTTACCATCTCGCCTGCTAGCGAGCCACTGGACGGCCAGCTGCGACTGGTGCATTTTGGCGACGTTGGCGGCGCCAAGACCATGGAGATCATGATGGCAGCTTACAACAACGGTGCTCATGTCGGCATGAAGTGGGCAAAGGAAGCCGGCGACAAGGAATCCAACGGTAGTGCAGACACCCAAACCGAGGAGAGCGTCGGCTATGATGCGATCGACCAGCTGCAAGTCAACGTCATTGAACAGGACGCGCGCTGGCGGAAGGTGTAAGTTCATGACGCGTTTATACCTATAAAACTCAGAAGTCCCCTACCTGCTCACATACTAACTCTCGCAGATGCATCGATGGAACAATCGTGGAGATCCCACAAGGCGGTTGGATGAAGGTGCGCAAAGCGACAAAGCCTGTTTTGCAGGTTATTGTGAATGCGCGATAACTGTCTGGGACTTGTTTTTGTTTTTCTTTTGCGTTGTTCAGCATCCACGAATGACAGACCACAGACATGACACAGACATGAATTTTATTAGACCAAAGAATGGGCATTGGATTTTTTGACATTTAATTTCGGATATTATTGCTCCTTTTATCCAGCAAAGATCACCTTGTTTTATTTCGATGTCTCTATACTCACTTACGCTGCCAGCAGCTTCTTAACCCGTTTCTCCAGCAGATCTTCGAATTGCTGCACGCCGCCGTCTAACAGCGTCAGCTTGCCAGTCCGCAACCGGTACACAAGCTTCCGTCCACTCGGCCCGTCCTCGCCTGCTCCCTCTTCGTTTCCGCTGCCGTCATCGTCTGACCCAGAACCTGCTACATCGTCAACCTCGCCTTCAATAGCACCACGCATAAACCAACGGTCGTGCGATACAAGAACTACTGCGCCCGGCCATGTCCGCAAAGCTTGCCGCAACGCTGTGCTTGTCTCGTAATCCAAGTGCGTCGTCACCTCATCAAGGACCAAGCACTGTGGTCTCTGCCACAGCAGACGGGCCAACGCGCATCGAACAAGCTGACCACCCGACAACCGCTTGAGCGGCGTATCAGATGCCAGACGGCCCGGAAGACCTAGCTCGCCGAGGAGAGCACGGAGGTCACCCTCGGACAACTGCCCTGCAACGTCCCGAGTGAGAAGACCGAGGGCCGTCAGTGGTGTCTCTTCATCGCTGTGGAGACCGAGAGCACGAATTTCGTCTACCGCATGCTGTGCATAATATGCAAGGCGAAGACGCGGGTGCATTGTCACAGTGCCCTTGGTCGGCTTGATACGAGTCTGACCACCAGCACCAGCGCTGATGCTGTCTTCACCCACAAGTAGACGGATAAGCGTCGACTTTCCGGCACCGTTGATTCCCACGATTCCAATACGGTCTCCCATGTGCACGTTCAAGTTGACCGTATCGAGAGTCCATGGCGGTGGCTCCTGGCCCCTCTTCACGACACCGTATCGGAAAGAGACTCCGTCCAAGCTGAGGAGAGCTCCGGGGAATCTTAGGTCTGGCGGATCGGGCAGCACGATATGCATCGCCCGTGCTTCTGTGGGAACATCGATCTCATTTCGCTTCGAGAGGTGGAATCCAGCCATGTCGCGATTGAGTTTGAAGCGGTGGCCCTTGGCGTTGGTCTCGAGGCCCCAGCGGTCGTCCAGCTTCTTCTGGCGCATCTTGGCCTGGCGGATGCGTGTGTCATCGTTGTTCTTCTTGCCCTCACGCATGTTACGCTGGATCGTCTCCTGCAAGTGTGCGCGCTGGCGGTCCTGCGCATCTTTGACCTTGGTCAAATGCAGCCGTGCCTCGGCTTGTGATGCCTCGTATGAAGGCAGGTCGCCAGTATAGTATGTGAGGGCCTTGTCTTGCAAGATGATGAGGTGGTCCGTGGCCGAGCTGACAAAATCGCGATCGTGTGAAACGAGAATGAGTGTAGGTGGTGGCCGGGCTGGCTCGCCGCCTGGTGTGTCGTCACCCAGTCCACCTTCGCCGCTACCAGCCATTAAGAACTTTTGCAGCCAGACAATTCCCAGCATATCCAGAAAGTTGGTCGGCTCGTCCAACAGTAGAATGTCGGCATCCGACAGAAGTGCCGCAGCCAACGCCGTCCGCATCCGCCAGCCGCCCGACAAGTCACCGACAGCTTTGGCTACCATGGTCTCGCTGAACCCAAGACCAGTCAGGATGCTCTTTGCTCGAGACTCAATGTGGGCCAGTCGAGCAGGTTCCGCCTGAATTTGGAGCTCGGCCAAAAGGTCCGCTGCCTCTTGGGTCTCGGCTTGCAGTGCATCGGCTTCGATCTCGGTGTCGTCCTGCTGCAACGCTGCCGTCGCTTCGGCTACTGTCTTCTCGAGAGCCGTGAGGGCCTTCCGTGCTTGCATGCCACGGGCACCGCTGCGAAGACGGGCATTCTTGTCAAGGACAAACAGACGCTTTTGTAGGCGGTCATGGCGAAGCTTGCGCAGCGCACGTAGTGCTGCGTATGCGTCGTTGCTTTCGTCTTCTGCAGTGGAGGCATCAATGCCTTTTGATAAAGCTGGCCGTGTCAGTATTCTTTCCTGGTTATGGGTCTCTTCTGAGTCTGACTTACTCTGAATTTCCTGCTCAAGCTCATCTTTGGCTGTGGCCCTCTCAATGACTTCTTCCAACACTGTGCGGCGATTTGCCTTTGCATCAACACCGTCACCGTTGTCATTGGTCTGCTGCAGAATGGAGATGCGTGCCTCTTCGGGTATTCCAGGAATCAGCTTTTCGGCAATCGCACGAAGAAGAGCTGCATAGTTAGCAATTTAAGAGGCAAAAAGTCTCATTCATGGTGGGCCAAACTTACTCGACTTTCCGGTGCCGTTCCGGCCGATGAGCGCATATCGATTGCCGTCCTTGAGCCGCAGCGTTGCATCCGACAAGATCTCCAGACTGTTATTTCGGCCCGCAGCTTTGCCCTTGGCCTTCGTCGAGCCAGGTGGTGGGACTGTTGCGACGGCGATATTGAGGCCTTCGACATCAAGCTGCAACAGGTCAGTATTTTGAATTGCGATGTTCTCTTTCTCGAGTACGAAAACCTACCTCGCGATAACTTGGCTTCTCGACTTGGAATCGAGTTTGTTTGCAAGAGACCTGGATGGCCGAGACCGAATCCGAGTTCATGGACGTCATGGTGCTCGGCTGTCTTCGTCGTCGTCGAAAATAATTGGTGCAAATAAAGATCAGCTGCTGATATCAAACAGAGTGGTCGATCTGGTTGTAGCCTGGTGATCTATCACATCCAAGAGGTGGATGGCGACGACTTTAATAAGAATACGCCAAGATTCGAGATCAAAGTCGAGACCAATATTGCGTCGATGCTCCGTTCTTTAAAGTCTTCGCTCCGGAGCTACGAAACAATTTAATACAGCAATGCTTGTCAAGCTTGCCACACACCATACAAAATCGATTGTTTTGGGTGCGGGGAGCACAGCCACGCCGTCACCGAGCAGACATCGATTTCGGATTTGTTCAGACGCTACACTGTTCAATCTTACTTTTTCCTCTTCACTTCTGTCACCAACTCCCTAACTTAGTTTTTTCAGATGCCCCTTCGGGACAAGGCAGTGCACAAATCTCGTGGAACTCGCGTCTTACAATTTGAAAGCTGTTGTAGTCGTGACAAAAGCAACCAATGACGAAATGGCAAGGTGCTCTGGAGGAACAACAAAGTTGTTGGGTGGTCCCGCATTTGACTGTTAGTGGCTCGGCATGCGTGCGAATCATTCAAAAATCACACTGAAAGCGCGTTGAAAGTGCAGTGCAAGCACACTGAAATTGGGCCCGGCCGTTCTGAGTCACCGGGTGTGCCGTTTGAGTCAGGCGCATATAAAAGCATGGCGGGTGCTGTGCAGCAACATCTCACGACAACATCTCACGACGACACACAAGAAAGAAAAAACGGGAAACGATAACGAGGCTGAGCTTTGCTTATGCAACAATACGAAAAAGGAGAGGAAAAAGAAGTGAACGAAAAGAGAAGATGCAACTCCGAAATACATTGACTCTCGATACGCATTCTGTTTGCCTGTTTTATCGATGCTCTTTCAATATCTTTTTTTTTTTTTGCCTTTATGTCTCCTGCATTCACCCGCCAGCGGCAAAGTTGCTTCTCAGTCGGTAGATGGAATGCTGGCGGTTTCACGGTTTCGCGACAATGGCGACACCTGGGGTTTCGCGACGCTTTCAGGCAGAGTTGCTTGTTGTGGAATGCAGGTGGCAGATTCTTGGGCGTCGCGACGCTTTTTGATCTGATCTCTGATCTTGTACTTTTCAAGTGAAAATACTGTTCTGTGTGCGTTTTGATATCGAACGAGTCTTGTCACGACAAGAATGACATGCGACTAAGAGATGGCCATCGTGGCCTCGCTCGCAGCATTTTTCGCTGTCCTGGCCTTGGGCATCCAGGTCATGCTCATTGTCTCTCGTGGCGGCATCCTCTCACGATCATGCACGCATCCCTTGAAAGAAGGGAAAAGGCCACAAAGGACACTGTTTAGGTAAGTCATCAATTTACAACGCTTCAAGATTATTCGTCCCATCGTTCTGATCGTCTTGAACAGCAGTAGCTACGTCGACCAGTTCGATGCAGATTCGGATGATGACGACGACAGCTCGGTCTCGCCGTCTCCATCGGTACAAGCACGACCGCGACCTCCTTCTCAACCTGCATATGAACTCCGTCCTTCGCCAGGCAAAGGCATCGGTGCATTTGCAACATCTTCGATTCCGAAGCAAACGCGCGTACTCGTTGAGCCCCCACAGTTTGTCGTCGTCCCTCCCGAGCCAACGTTCTCGTCTACAGCGACATCACGCTCGAGTATCTCCTCGACCTCCACCAGTGTGCTTTCGCGAATTCGAGATAGCTTCAATAGCTTGACACCAGCTGACCAATCCATCTACGAATCCTGCCACGAGCATCGATTTCCCGGCGAACCAGACAGCGGCCGTTTGTTCTACATTTTCCGAAGCAACGCATTCAGCATCGTGCCAGTGGATGTGCTGGACAGCGGACGATGGGGCACTCGCTGGGGCATGTTCCCTTGTATGGCGCGGATCAACCACTCATGTCAGCCCAATGTGGCCAACCTGTGGGTGCCATCCGGCGGTGACAATGAGACAGATGGTATCGACGCAGCCCGAGGGCATCATGTTGTCTGGGCTCTTCGCGACATCGCACCCGGCGAGGAGCTCCTCATCAGTTACGTGAGCCTCTTGCAGGATGCAGCAGCTCGCCAACGAAATCTCGACCAGTTCGGCTTCAAATGTGACTGTCCTGTCTGCTGCGAGACAAGAAATGGCAATGCGATGTTTGACGAGCGGCGAGTGCACATAGGAGGCCTACTCCGGCGAATTCAAGGTTTTGTCATCGACAGCGAGACCTCTCGAAGCACCCCAGACAGGATAAGCAGCCACGTCGGGGATTTAGAGACAGTGGTTCATGCTTTGGAAAGAGACAGTGGCGGATTGTCCGGCTACTTGCCACGAGCATACCGCCTGGCTGCGGCGTTACGCCGTCTCGTCGTGGACTACGGAGGCACCGGCGCCGACATGGCTCGGATAGAGTCCTGGGAGGCCGATGAACAGGCACTTGTGCACAGTATTCTTTCACCAGGCGGCGGATGATGCTCCTAGTACTCGTGGACAGCCTCTACACCCCCTTTCGACAAGTCTTTATTAATGGTCTCTATATCATGAAGGGTTACGCAATCCGCAACTTAGTATTCGGTTTTCAATATAGCATGATACCTGTCAGTTATCATCAGTTACTTTTGCTATCCCTCTCTCCCAGTTCTATTTCTTCTCGACGGGCCGCGTCGGGACGGCCGGGCAGCGGGTAAAAAGCCGTACCGGTTCGTTCACCGGCAGCCAACTCGACCGACGAAAATAGATCAGAAACAGGTTGTCAAAGCCGATACATATTGCATGCCAATAATCCGAGGTGAGGAAAAGGGATGCAAGGAGACGGATCAAATGAAGAAAAGCACCGACGAGAGGGCGTCATCAAGATGAGGGCTAGACGGACGAACGGCACGGAATTTGTCGACAAAGACGAAAATCACGTAAGACTGCAGGACGAGCATGCAACAACGAAATGCACGAAAATGCAATACATGCAGATTCAGATGCAAATCAAGTCAAGTCAAGGCGATAATCGTGGACGGGTAAGGGGGCGTGTGCCGGCACCACAGACCGCAAATCGAAAAGTACTAGTACTTGACATGGGAAACGAAATACATCATCGACAATCACAACAAGAGAAAATACAGAAAGTAAGACGTGCAAACAGCGTATTGTCTACAGTTATGCCAACACATCCCGAGAACTTGCACCTTGTGCCTCCCCCGCCGTTTCATTTGATATCGTCCTTTCCATACATCGCACATCCAATGTACATACTCCGTATTCTCGCTATTCTTGCTATTTCCCTATTTTTCCTATTGTTCTTCGTCTTCTTCCCTCCCGTCCCCATTTTCCCGCTCTCACCGAAATCTGCATGTTCAATGTACGGGGAACACGGCTGGTTGCCGTCCTCCCAATCTCGTTTGTTCATCAAATCGCTCGGTGAGGAAAAGGACGCCCTGGGAGTTTCCATATGACAGCTGTCCCGTTTCATCTATTTTTCTGCACCTCTCCCACCCAAACTTTGGACTCTGCATATCCTTCATATCCTCCATATCATTCTCATAAGGCGGAAATGACCGGTCAGATTGTTCATCATTGCAAGTGTTTTGTTTCTCCCGCGTTTTCAGTCTTTTTCAGTCTTTTTTAGTATTTTACCCCATATTCCTTCTTGCTGCCACCCCTTCTTTCCACAGTACACTTTGCTTTCATTTCCTGCCGTCCCTCGCTCCCAGGGGAAATACATGGCATCTGGAAACACAATATGCTTAATGAGCCATGAATGTCCATGGCTGTGCGTCGCTTGTTTTTTCCCACCCCCTCTATACTATATTTTTTCGCCATTTTACCCCCAAACCTTCCGTTTCTCCTCACCTTTCTCTTCATTTTCTTCATTAACGGCACAGTTATGAATCTATGAGGACGGCCCAGCAAGCGAGCGTGCAGCATGTCGAGAGATAGGAGCCTTGTCTTGGCACACGTAGTGGTTGGTGTTCAATATCGAGTTCTCGCTCTTTTTCCCTCTCTCTCTCTCTCTTTTACTTTTGTTTGCTTGTCTGACTTTCTGGCGTTTCTCACTCATCCATTTGTTCATTTTGTTGTTATCTTTCGCCATTATCTCCTTGTCTTTCTCTGTCGTCCTTCCGCGTCCTTCCCGCTTCCCCTCATCCTTGGCCTTCCCGTGTCTGTTGCATTGCGTTCATGAATCTTACCTCCGTACCGCGTTCCGGACGCAAAGAAGTCAAAAATAAGAGGAAAATAAAACGAACAGACGCGGCATGTTCATCAAAGCAGATGTGCGTATATTTTGACACTCTCATTGCGTGCATACAAAGTACTGGCAAGATGCATGTGAAGATGCTTCCTTATCAAGATGTACAGATACATGCATACAAAGCTTCAACCTTCAAGCTACGACCTTGAGAGTCCATGGCCTTTTCACTCTCATACAAAGAGAAACGGCCACAAAGAGGTGTTTGCATGCACTTGTGTTTCACAACATCATGTAGGATACTAACAGGCAGCAGGAAAGTACGAGATAGGCTCGTCAGTCATTACTTCTCTTTATTGCACACAAAAGCGAGGGAAAAAAGGTACATCCTGCCTTTTAACATTACTTATCTCTGCTCCGTATCTGATTCGCCCATCTCACAGCCTATCAAGCCACCCACGCGGCAGAGAACCAGAAAAACAGAAATGATCCAAACACAGCCAAACACAGCCAAACACGACCAATCGGGTCCAAACAGGACACGTTTTGCATCGACGCTTTGTAGGTGGGTGTTCTTTCAAAGTGTTCCAGGCGTTCGCTGCCTGCCGTGTGAGATACTAAGATATTGAGTCTATCTGCGGAAAGAGTGGAAAAGCGATGCATATTGCGATGAACTCACCCAGAAAACCAAAACAGACGGGACAAACACCTCTTTTGACCATCCACCGCGTCCCGTCCGCCCGTTCCAAAATATTGGAGAGAACCAAGCAACAGTGGAATTGAAGCTTGATGCCTTGAATTTTCGAATCAATAAATAAAATAGGGGAGGGAGTGGAAGAGAGAGAAAGAGAGAGAAATAGAAATGCAAGATCTCGCTTAAAACATCCAATTCTCTCAGCTTATTGTTGTCGTCATTCACAATATAGCACATACGAAGGTGTAGAATGAGCGAATCATGACACTCATAGCAAAGATAAGAAGATTGTTTAAACACAGCAATTCATTGTTGCTTTTGTGATATGTATCCAGCTACATACATGGAGAAGCATTGCGTACGCTTCATATAAAATAAGACACAATCAAACCGAGAAAGTACGTAAACAGTCCGTGGATCTAAAGCTCATCTGAATTAGATTCATCTTGAAAAATATGTGCCTGCCCAGACAAGGCTGTCTTGTCATCTCTGCAGTCATTACAGCCTTTCTCCTCTCCTCGTTTTGATTTCTGATTTCATTTCAGGCCCAACGTTTTATTTGTTTATTCTCCAAATCGTATGCACGAAACCCTTTGTGGCCCAACAAGCAGGCCATTCTTTGGTAAGAGATACAGCACAGGCACACCAAACATTCCATCACCCGTCAAAGAACGCTGTTTTTCTCGTTGAAAATTGAACACGAGTCTAGAAGAAAGCACACAAAAGTGGGAGCGCTCTGTTCCCGCCTCTTCGTTTATTGTCTGCTACTGATTCTTCTGGCCTCTGTCCTGCATACAATCTGCCATGCACGTCGTATAAAACCCCGTATAATCAGTATAAACAACGGCTATGCAGACCATGGCAACTTGGGACGGGACCAGACCAGAGAGGCGTAAGCTGCAGCGGCTGCGTGCTCTGTGCGTATGCACGCTTTCATTTTCAGAATCTCTCTCTGTGATTCTGTCAGAGCTCATCGCGGCTATTCTTTACGAAAATCAAACAGACAGTGTTGGGGGTGAAGATGCAATAATTGTAGACAAGATGTAGAGTATACAATGAGAAGTCTGCTGTATGCTCTCTTGTGGTTGCAATCCACGGACGGCAATACTGAATCGTGAATTCGGGGTATCAGCCCCCGGCTGGATGTAAACACAAGGAGACATGGCAAGCAAAGAAAGCAAAGAAAGCAAAGAGACAAAGAGACAAAGAGACAAAATCAGAGGACAGAGATAAGATACCCTCCATTTCAGACCTACACCGATATTTATTTGCCTATCGGGGCAAGTATCTGTTCATGATGCTATTCATCGTCATTGGTTTTCCCCGTTTGCCTCTGTATATATGGTTATCATTTAGCCGAGAAGACGAGAGAAAACCACGTTCACTTTTGTCTCCGTTTTGCGTCCTCCGTTTTTTAGAACTGTCAAACCTTGGCCCATTTCATGCAATTTGGAGATAAGGGCATAAAGAGACCTCCAAAGAACGGCTGTTAAGGTTAATATGGCCATAATTTCGTTGCTCGGGGAGGAATACAACACGAGTATTGAGATATTTCTTCGATACATCCACATCTCCTCCTCCCGCAAGGCAAACCGGGGAAAAGAATGACACCATCGTATATCAGCCCCGTGGTGCCCCTGTCGCTTATATTTTCTATGTTGCCGCCGTCTGCCTCTCTCTTTTATCGTTCATTATCGCCCATCCGGCTGTTTTGCCTTCTGGGTCGCCATTGTCATAAGTGATTCCAGATTGTTGTCCATAGTGGAACATATTATGGGAAAACATGGCCCAGTACTCTCAGCGGACACTTTGGACTCCAATCAGGGGTCAGTCAACATTAATCAAGGCAAATAGAAAATAATAAAAAACCGACAGATCCGTCTCGGCCATGGCCATATTCCCGGGTCTCCGGGATGTTTATTTTTAACGCGAAGCGAGACGAGGATATACGAGTAATATCGGTATTCATTTAAAGCTTTTTCAAACGTACTGTACGAGTGAAAGAAGAAAAAAAAAAAAATAAAAAATAAAAAATAAAAAAAAGAAGAAGAAGAAAAAAAACAGTCGCCAAAATCGACAAAAAACGTACAGCAGCGGGTATTCGCTGGTCGTCACCGACCCAACTACTAATCCGCCGATTAATGGTTTGACTAGGGGAGAGCGGACGGGATCCCGTATTTTCCATTATCTATGGCCGTACGTGGAGGACTAGCATGTTAGGGAGCATTATATAGGCTAGTTCGCTTGGTTAGTGTTACAGTTGATTGACTCGCTAGCTCACTAACCGAGAAGACAACTGATGCTTCATAAAGATAATATGTAAGTAAGATGTCTTTTTTTTTTTTAGCAATTAGTTGATGCATTTTCCAACCTGCCTATGATCTGAGCAGTCTCTGACTGGCTACCTACTTCTCATATTTTATTCAATGCGCCGGGGAAGAAGGCAGCATCCCGTCAGGCAAAACAAGGCGAAAAGAAGGGAGAAATGGAAATCAAAAAAGAAATGTCCCCCAGCCTTTCAACCCCAGCTCTTTCCTTCTTTCTTCCCCGCCCGACAGACAAATAGGGAGCCGTGGCGATGGTCTGGACCCAAGGATCCACCCGGGGAAGCGGCAAAGGAAGAGTTTGAAGCAGGGGTATTGTGTGTGTGCAAGGAGGGTGTGGTATTTCTTATGGTCTTTCGTACCTTGTCGATATTCTGGGCATGCAAGTCTTGGAAGGCACTGGCAGAGTAAGACACAGAAACCCAAATATCGAAAAGAGAGGCGAAGGCTGTGAGCTGAGAAAAGCTGAGAATTGTAAAAACTCGACAGCTGAGATAGGACACGAAACGGAAAAGAAAAAAGTGAGACAAGGGGGGGGGGGGGGGGGGGGGGGGTTTAATAAAAAGAAAAAAAAAAAAAAAAAAAAAACACGCAAAAAAGAGCACCGAAATTTTTAAAAAATAAGAATTATAAAA